>RJWT010001870.1:17199-44640 GCA_004365215.1 Cuniculus paca | reverse complement strand
GGCCAAACATGTTCACTGGAAGAAAGATAGCCTCTTTAATAAATGGTGCTGGAAAAACTGGCTTGCCATATGCCGAAAACTAAAAATAGACCCAAGCCTATCACCATACACTAAACTAAAGTCAAAATGGTTCAAAGATCTAAACATTAAAACAGAAACACTAAACCTGCTGGAAAACAAAGTAGGTAGAACTCTTGAAAACATAGGAGTAGGTGGAGAATTCCTGAACAAAAGTCAAACTGCACAGGAAACACTTCCCAGAATCAACAACTGGGATCTTGTCTTGTTCATCCATGTTTTTACAAGTAAAAGGATTTAATTTATTTTTTTACTGCTAAATCATATTTCATTTTTTAAAAATTCAATCCTCTTGATTCCATGCCCTGGCTATTATCAATAGGGCTACAATAAACCGATAGTAGTGATATCTCTTCAACATACTGATTTTACTTCCTTTGAATGTATAACCAATTTTAGGCCTGCTGGATCATCTAGTAATTATATCTTTAAATTTTTTAGGAATCTTCATGTAGTTTTGCATAATAGCTACAACAATTTACACTTCCACCAACAGTGTGTCAGAGTTCATCTTTCTCTACATCCATACTCACATTTGTTATTTTAAAAAATCATTTTGAAAACAGTCATTCTAATTGAGCTAAAGTGATTTTTTGGTAAAACTCCAAAAGTACAAATGACAAAAGTAAAAAGGAATAGCATCAAGCTAAAAACTTCTGCACAGCCAAGGAAACAATCAAGAGTGAAGAGACAGCCTGCAGAATAAGCAAAAGCATCTGCAAATCTTGTATCTGACAAGGGGTTAATGTACAGTATAGCTGAAGATCTCAACACCATAGTAAAAATGAAACTAAACACTAATCTGGTTAAACAAATAGGCAAAAAATCTGTATAGATTTTTTCAAAAAGAAAAATATAGTTGACTTACAGGTATATGAGAAAATGCACAGCATTGCTAATCATCAGAGAAATGCAGATCAAAACATGTTTTTATTCAAATAAGATTATGCTGCACATTGGCAGTATAATCTGTGATGAAACACTCATCTGTTTCCCAAAGGGATGATGGGTGGTGCTGCAGGTCAAGTGATTGAGAAGCCCTCTAGCAGATCAAAACTCTTGTTTCCGCATTCTTACTTTTACTTAGGATATTCTCCATTGTCATGATGCTGCTTTCCCACTGTGTACTGATCATCATAGGTTCCTCATCCTCTGCACTGTTTTACTATTAGTTCTACCACATGCCTTTCTCATATAAAACCCTATTTCCATTTTTTTTTTTTTTTTTTTTTTTTTTTTGGTGCTGGGGATAGAACTCACAACCTCACGCTTGCCAGGCAGGCACTTATGCCACTGAGCTAAATCCCTGGCCCCCCATTCCCATTTACATGCCCAAGTCTTGCCAACAATTCTCAAAGAACTTGTAATCAGCTTGTTAGTAAAGACCTATTTCAGTATTCTGCTTTTATAGTTTCCTCATTTATTGTATTTGCTTATGCAGAGGCAGTGTCTATCCTCCAGTAGGTCCCTCAAGTACCTGAGTTCCTACCATACAATGCAGACAAAGATTGGGATGTGGTTCCAAATGAGGTCAACCTACTGCGTGTTTGTTCTATGACTTTCTATTTCTACCATGACTTCAGTTATGACTATGACTCAACTCTTGTACCTGTATGACAGGAACTGGCTTATTGTCTTAGAATTTATGTTAACCATATTATTGCTACCCATGTTGATTGGCATAAAAAAGACTATGTGACTTTTGCTCCATTGGCTTTCCTTCTCAGAGCAGGTAGCACATGATTGGAGCTAGCACCTTGGTGTGTGGGATAGCATGGTGATTATAACCTAATCTATGGCACAACAGCCAGACAAGGAGGCAGGCTGTGTGTTTTTTGGATTTAAATTCATTGTGGTATTGTCTGAAAGCTTATCTGCTTGACTTCACGTTGAAAAGATAAGCACGTTGGTTTAGTCTTACAGGATGAGGGGGGAGCAGATTTAGATTAAGGGCCAGCCAAAATCTACTTTTCTAAAACTGCTATAAATTCTTAAAAGAAGAGATTTGAGTTGGACTTGACATTGAGGAACTGCAAAGGTAAGGATAATTTATGAAAATTGTATCAAGACAATTGAAATTTGCAAAAGTTTGGTATGGAATGATGGAGAATCAAGAAATTTTAAAGCTACATATGCTGATATATACTTTGCTCTTGTGAGACAAGTGGTAAAATGAGTGAAACAGTAAAGAAATACAAGTTTATTTACTGTATCAGAATTTGAAAATCTGTCTGGAATCATGACCCACTAAGATTTAAGAATACAGTGCTTTTGGGTGTGTATGTTGGTTCAGGATAAAATTCTAGTTTGAGTTTCTTCTCATCATAGCGCTGCTTTTATTTTGTATTGAAATTATCTGTTTGATTGAGATCCTACCAAGAAAACTGTTGAATGTCTTTCCTGGGCTAGTTTTAGTTCTCTCTTTCATAGACCTGGTTTCTATGTGGTTTGTATGTGGTTTATATGACTGTAAAGTAGGAAAAATGCTCGTTTTTTTTTTTCCTTCACTGTGATCACCTCGTATCCTTTGTTAAAAACTTTCCACAACTCCCTATTGCTTACTTACCATGTTCCAGTGGGGGAGTTGAGATGTGTTGTTCCTCTTTTCTGGGAGGCATCAGGCTCTTGTTAACGGGTCATGGAGGTGGGTGAGGAGCTATACATTCAGGAGGGGCCCCCATTTTTAAAGTTTATAGCATAAGCAATATGCTTTACTTGTATGTTGAAAGTGCAACTATTGACTAGGTAATTCTAAACATTTAAAAGCAACTGTAATTTCTGCAATTTTGTTTGGCATTTTCTTTTTAAAATGTACAAAAGAAAATAGAGACAGCCCAGTCTCTAACTTCTGAAAGGTCCCAATTAACTTCTATACAGTTCTTAGGATATGTTGAGATCACAGAGGCAAAAAAAAAAAAAAGGACAAGTCTTCTATAACTAATCACTAGTCACACACAGAAATCACTGAAGTGAAGTGAAGACTGGGGACCTTGAGAAAGTACAAAAGCAAGCCTCTCTTGTTTTTGTGTCAGAGAAACTTTGAAGAAACAGATGAAATTGGAGCAGTTTGGAGGAATTCAGCTAAGTTTGTGTTGGGCAATGTTGATGTTAGGAGCAAAGGCAATAAGTCTTAAAGACTAATTTTTTTTAGGGAAATAGTCACACCCCAGGATGGCTTCCTATTTTGGATCTGGGCAAGTAGGTGAGTGATATAGTATTGTCAAATACAAATTACCCAGTAGGCAATAGGAAAAAGTGACTTTCTGTCTGTGGGTTGTAAATAAAATGTTTAGCTCACTTTTAGGTATGTTGAGTATGAAATGCTTTCTGACACATTAAAGATGTTTCATAAATAAATGATCTTGTATTATAAGAAAAACTTATTCTTATTAATTTAGAATTTAATGGTATATCAGACACTATCAACTTCAGTTCCAGTGGGACTAGAAGAATAGATTCATTATTCCTTTTTTCAAGGAATTTATTCACTATTCATTAAAGAAGTTAAATGATAACTGATGGGCCCAATAGCTCTCTAAGATTACTAGACAAAATGTTGTAGGTGTCACATGAATGATTATCAAATCAATTGTATAGAAATTTTGCTGTTCCGTAGCTAGTGTCCAATGAGTTTCTCATTTGGTTTTACTCTGGTAGTTTGAGGTGGGATGCAGACAGCATGAGGTTTTTTATTAGTACTGTGTGTTTTTTGCTTTAGTGTAACTCAGTTTAATTTTATGAAGTAAAAATTATTTGTACCATTTTCTAGAAGAGGAGATTTAGAAGCTGAGAGATTAAATAACTTGGCAAAAACCATGTAGCTAGTAAATAATAAAGTTGGCATTCAGACCTACTCAGTCTGAATCCAAGCCTCTACCCCTAATTTTTATCCTATTTTTGTCACTATAAATGTATGTCCTGTCATTAAAAGCATTTTAAAACTGTGTTTTGATAGCTGCATAATCATTTGTTCATTCTCCTAATATTTGACATATATATTGGTTTTAATTTGGTATGTATATTTCCAACTATGTCTTCAGGATAAATTCCTGCAAATCAGTTTCCTGTATGATGCAATATAAAATGTTTAAGATTTTTAAAAATCCTATAAAATTTTTTTTCAGAAAAGTTCAAAAAGTTTACAATCCCCAGTTTTGTATCTGTCAATTTCATGGGGTTGCGTTTGACAATTTTATGGTGTTGCCCAAATCAAAACAAACAGGTAGACTCTGTAATACTGTAATACAGGTGATAATGAATTAGGTTGGGATAATGAATTAAAGCAAGAACTGCAGGTATTACTCAGGCTCATTTTCTCCCTTTATTCATTAAGAACTAAAGCTAAGAAAGTTAAAGGACATGATAGAAGCCCAACCTCTAGAGTCAGAGTTAGGATGAGAACTTGCACTTAGCACTGTGTGATTATTCAGTTTGATTCTTTTGGGTGGACTGGATGAATCAAAGGTGCACTGAAATGAGTATCTGGGATCTTGACTGGTGATTTGAGGCTTTTGGTGTTTGGGTCAACTTTGCAGTTTTCCGAAAGTTTACTTTAATATCCGAGGACCTAAAGTAACCTAAAGTGGCCTGCACTTCAACTAAGAGATACTGGCCTCACTGAAGCAGATGAAAGTCTGCTGGGCTGGGGGGACACTTGAAGCTCTCTTTTATGTGTTTGATTGGATTTGACCTAGTGTTGAATAAATGAGGATGATCTTGGCCCAGTCTTCATTATTCTGTTGATGGTATAATACGTTTGAACAAAGAACAACTTGCATTATTAAAAATTCCCATAGTTCAAGACTGATTTCTATATCACTGACCCAAAAATGGAGGGTATTTCCATTAGGCAGCAGTGACCCCATCATGTGATATAGTGTAAACAAAGTTCGCAGTATAATGTGGTTGGTATACATCTGCCTAAGGACTAAATTGTTTGAAAAATAAACCTTGAAGTTTCAGTAGGTTATTGCAATGAAGTGTTGTTCCTTGCAGATTCTGAAGCAGGCTGCGTAATTATCCTTTGTGTTGGAGATATTGCCACGCCTAGGATGCCAAGACAGGGGAAGAGAGAGGGAAAAGAGTCAGAGTCCTGACAGACTCAGACTAGAAGTGATTCAGTGCATTAACCAAAATGTAAAGACATAGTTCCAGTCCAACAAGAAGAGAGGCTGGGAAGGTGTGGGAAGGAACACAAAAAATTTGATGAACTCTCATAGTCTTTCACAATCTGATGTTTGATGCTTTGAAATTATCTAGTTAAAACTTTGGTTTTAGGCAATTTCACATTACTTCAAATTGTAAACATATGAATCAAACTTTTATATTAGTTAAATATGATTAAAGGTCAACTATATGCTAAAAGACACACTGACTTTTAAAGAAATCCTTAAAGCTCTGTTAAAAACACTAAAGTCTTGCCTAATGGTTGTGAGATCTGGGAAAGTTACGAAATTTTCTAAGTCTGTATCTCAACTGAAATTGAACTAATACTTTCTCATGCATGGGTACGTTGCAAAAATAAGGTTAGAGGTACGATGTAAAACACTTGACAATATGCTTATTACATGGAAAGTATTCAACAAATATGAATTTTTGTTTTATTTTTATTGATGTTGATATGTAGCTGGATCTACAATGTGTCCATAATTATCAAAAGGTAGTGTATTCTATGTAGATGAGAGCTATTTTGGCCAGTTCCAAATATGAAATGTCTGCTTTCTCTTTTTGTAGATCATGGGAAGTTTTAAAGGTCATGCCCTTCCTGGAAGCTTCTTTCTTATCACGGGTTTTTGGTGGAGTACAAAGATTATTCTGAAGTATGTCTGCAAAAAGCAAAAGAAGACTTGCCACTTTGGTTCCAAAACATTATTCCGTCGATTAGAAATTTTGGAGGGAATTATGATAGCCTGCATGGGCTTAACTGGTGAGTAGGCCATTTCTGTATTCTGATTTCTTCTTTGAGGTATATCCATATGTAAAAAGAAGATTTAATATACAAATAAAAAATTTGCTATGAAGAATTTTGTGACTCTTAATGTATATTCCAATTGTAACTTCTATCTGATACAATTTGTTAGGAAAGTGATACTTTATGTTTATACAAAAGCCTATTCCTTAATGAATTAATCACAATAGTTAATTTCCCTACCCAGTCAAGATGAATTTCCTTTACAGAGTTTGTTGGAACCTTTGAAATAATTTTATTATAGATTGTTTTAATACTTGGAGAAATGAAAACCATTAGAAACCGTTTTTCAAATGACACCAGAATAATCGAGTGCGTGTGGGAAACCTGCAGTGATATGGATTCTATAAAATGTTCTGTTTTTAGAGTCCCATTAAAATCTTTCTTTCGCACAAGGTAGAACTTACCATTAAAATTTTTTTCATGTTTTCTGCATGACAATAGGATTTTGCAATGGCCATAAAAATGCTAAAATGTTCTGCTTTCCCTAATTGAAGATAACTAAGAAGGCTCAGACAGGTGTAGCATATGATCTAGTCATTTACACAAACAACTTAATTTTCTTTGAAATGTTTCCTTATTTGTTAATCCATTGAATGTTATAATTTATTTATTTATGTATTTTAGCAGTGGCAAAGTTTATTTGAAAAAGTAAAAGTGAAAAGTGAGGGAAAAACTGGCTCTTCAGAGAGAACTTGGGCTGAGTAAAAGGAAAAAGCAAGATAAAAGTACATCCTGGAGAAAGCAGGGTGGGCTATCATGAGGAAAGCCAAGATAGCAAGCTCTTCTTGGCATCTGTAATCCATGGAAGTTAGCAGTGAAATTTCTTCTTGGAAACGGCTACTTAGCACTTTTATTGAGGAACAAGGACAACCCCTTACTTTGTGGCAGCTACCCAAAAATGTAATATCTAAGAAGTGATCAGCCACTATAAGGCTGATCCTATAAATCCAAAACCCTAAGTAATTCAAGATTTACCTTAGTCATTAGAATGGACTAGACAATTGAATTAAAATCATGAGTATTGAAGATCTGAAATAGCTGTTTAAATAAATTAGTAAAATTTTTGACTAAAATTGGTTGTCTAAACCTTTTTGTTTAAAGCCTAGACCACCATGGCTAGCCTGTTAGGGAACAACTCAGAGAAGGAATCAATGACACAAGACAACAGCAGATTGGAATAGGCAATGGGCATGCTTCCCCCTGTGCTATCACACATGCTAGGCATAACTACGGAGAAGGTTGCTGAAATTGTGATATGTTCCTTTTCAGGCATACTTGGGGAACAATTTATCCCTGGAGGACCCTACCTGACTTTATATAAAGAAGGCCAGTGGAACCAACTGGTGGGCTGGCATCATTGTACCATGTATTTCTTCTTTGGGCTGCTGGGTGTGACTAATATCTTATGTTTCACCATCAATTCACTTCCAGTCTCCTTAACCAAGTTAATGTTGTCAAATGCATTATTTGTAGAGAGTAAGTATGAGTTTTTCTGTACCTTTTTCTACTAGTAGGCATTTGTGTAGCTCCTTATAGTAATATATCTTTAGTGGAGCTTTGATTTATAGGCCATAGATCTGGGTCGTAGTGAGACACTTTGGAAGAGTCTTAAGCAGGAAGCCAAGGATCTTCCTTCCTTACTGATTCATTTAGTGGAACTGGGCAAGCACAATCAAAATATGCTTTATTCACATTTCACACCTTTCTTAAGGAATTACCTGCAGTGGTTCCTTACCTCCTGGTTGTCTGGGAGATCATAATTTTCCCATTTTTAAGAAAGAAAACTGAACTTAGAGAAATGAACCAAAAATATCCAGAAATGGACCAATCACTCACAGCAGAACACATTTCATTATCTACTAACCAGCTCCTAACATATTAGTATAGTAAAACTCTTCCACTAAACATGGGAAGTAGGGTCCAAAACATTCAACTACAAAATATGAGCTTTCGATTTTGAGAGGTTGATAAAAATCAATGTGTTTTTGTTCAGCTGATTTTCCTGTTTACTGTAGGGAGAGAAAGTAAACAAGTGTTTAATGATTTGTTTTTATTTACCACAGATGTAAGAAATAAGTTTATTATGCAACAACAAAAACCCCACATGACCAGGAGGCAGTCACTTGCTAACTTTTCTCCCTGTCTCTCACGTTTTGAAGATAACAACTTTTGCTTTTTCCTCTTTGAGAGCAAGGGCTAAATAAAGGATAGATGCCAAACACCGATAGCATGATTCTCATTATCTCAGGATGTTGCTGTATTTTGAAGGGACATCTTATTTTCTTTGAATGAAAAGGCTAGATGAAACTGGACTCCATCCATGAAATGAACAAATGCAGTTAATTACTACTTCTTGGAAAGGCAATTCCCAGTTTGTTACTAGGAATTGAGATTCTAGAGGGTCACACCTAACAGTGTACACCTTTATGATTATATATGCATTTGCTTCCTCCTATGGAATGCATTCATTCAACGAATCTTCAGCTTCAGCTTATTCGTCTGCATATGTACCTTAATTGCAGCTACCCACTCATGCTGTGTTTATTATTCATCATTCTAAATAGATAATGCTTTGAAGTATAGTTAGTTGAAAATGCCATGGTATGTTAGAGGCTAGATTAAAGATTGAAGAAAGTTAGATTTTGAAAATTCCATCCCGAAAAGGTAGTTGTGACTCCAAGAATGAAAAAAAATGCATTATTGTTGGAGTCAGTGGGGACCTGATCTTTGGAACAGTTGTGCATGAGTGTGTATAAAGTTCTGTGGAAAAAGAGAGAGGGAGAAAGAGGGGCAGTGGGTAGCCTTGTGTTTTGCTGAAAAAGACGAACTGTGTTTTCTTCATCTATTAGCTTTTATCTTCCAAAATCATACTCATGGACGGGAAATGCTAGACATCTTTGTGCACCAGATGCTGGTCTTGGTCTCCTTTTTGGCAGGCCTGCTTGCTTTCATGGAGTTCCTCATGCGGAACAATGTGCTTCTGGAGCTGCTGCGAACAAGTCTCATCCTGCTACAGGGGAGCTGGTTTTGGCAGGTGAGTTGGGGCCTCCAGTTTACGTTGCTGTCTCTCAGCATGTAGCTTCACTCTTATCTGATGGGCACTTTGTTTTTAGGCCTCTGAGATTTCACTCTGTTGTGCTCCCTGTAATGAGAATGTGGGCCTCACGGAAGGTGAAGTTTCTTTGACTGGCTTAGCAGCCTTGCAGGGGGCGTTGTCAGAGCAGTTGGGTAGGAAGTAGGGTGTGCACATCTTCATCACATACCTGAATATCCATTTGTGTAAGATCTCTGAGCTGATGGTTTTAATCAGAAGTAGGTCCTGGGGCTGAAGCAACTTACTGGCTAGAGTAGTAATAAGCTTGCAAAATACACGGAAGGCAGGAAGGGAGAAAACATATTCTTTCTGAGAAACAGCTGTATGTTAGCTCCTGTACTAGATTTTTGTGTACCCATTATTTCATTTTATCTGCACAACAGTCTGGAAGTTAGGTATTATTGTTTCTAATTTACAACTGGGAAGATTCAGAGAGCCCAAGGTATTCTCCCAGGCTCACACATAATGGATCCAGGGTCTGACGCTGGGTTTATCTAACCTGAAATCCCAGGCTTTTTCTGTTTTATGACATCAACTCCTTAACTTTCTTGTATTGCTGAACAGATGAGTTCCAGTTAGTGAACATATATTGTATAAATGCTGAGAAATAATAATCCAGCATGCATGTATAGGCAGAAAGAAAGTCTGGGGTGGAAACAAAATGTGGTTTAATTAGGAATGACATTTTAGAAGTGATTTTTAGTCACTAGAAAGTGGGATTTGGGTTGATAATTGGTAGGTGAAGAGTTAAATATAATGGTCCAAACAGGATAGGATTTAAGAAATATAAGGGTCAAAACCGGTATTGCAGCAAAAGCTTGTGAGGGGCTAGATTAATGAATTACTTTAAAGGAAAATGTTTTAGAAAAAAAATAAGTACCCAGTAATGAATGTAATAAAAGTAATAATTTGTAACTTTATCCAGCTTATATACAGAAGTTGTTTTATTGCTTATTTGTCATCTCCTGGGAACCTAAGCAGAGTAAATAGAATGGAATATAAAACTATTATGTGCCCTATTCCTCTTGATTGAAATCTTTTGCTATGTACATGTACGTATTAAAGAATAAAAATAACTTTTTAAAAATTTAAAAGAGGTAACTTCTGATCAGCATAACAAGTGAGTTTATACTTCAGTGTATTTTATCTTCTTCAAATATGTAACAGTGACAGATAAGATACTGTATTTTGAAATACCAGAAAAAAAGGAAATTGAAAATAAATAAATACAAAACTAAAAAAGAGCACATAACTATGTGTAAGTAAAATAAATAAAATCGGGACAGAGAAACTGTGAGTCAGATGCGGGATACAAGTGCCCTGCAGAAGTAGAGGTGAGCTATAGGTCTACTGGTTCAAGTTCTGGAGTAGAGCCAGGGATGGATGGTTGTTGGAGAATGAAGTCAAGCATTTGGAACTCTTTTAATTGTATTGTTTATATATTCAGTATTGCTGATTTTTTTCCTCTTGATTTCTCACTTTATGATATTAGTCTCTTAGAGTTCGTTATTATAACTTATTTTCAGTTTTCATTTTGTTATAATGTATCTCCTGATTTTCTAGTCCTCTTTTGAGTTGATTTATGATCTCGCTATTTTCAATTTGTCTTTTTTTAAAATAATACATTTATGGCTACAAATTCTCTTCACTTACTACTGTAGCTGCCCATTTGACTGACTTTGAATGTTGATTTTCCATTAACTTTCTTACTTAATATTTTGAGACTGGACTTTTTTTTTGTGGTGTTGTGAATTGAGCCCAGTGCCTTGCATATTTTTAACATTACCTCACCACTGAGCAATACTGCTAGCCCTAGAAATGCACTGTTAAGTTTTCAAACGTGTTCTCTTTCTTATTATCATTGCTAAACTGTTTTGTGGATGGACAATGCATTCTTTTTGAAGCTTTTGTTTGTTTTTTTGCCTTGGTAGCAGTGGGGATTGAGCACAGATCCTCACGCATGATAGACAAGAACACCATCACTGAGGTACAGCCCCAGCCTTTTTTGAAAGTTTTGTTTTGATACAAGGTCTTGGTAAGCTGTCTAGTCTGGCCTTGAACTTTAGATCCTCCTGCCTCACCCTCCACATCAGCTAATATTACAGAAATGTGCCAACATGCTCAAATTCCTTAATTTAAAAAATCATTTAATATGCAAACAGAGGGAAGTCTCCTGTCAACCTGTAATACATCGTTTCTTTCCTGAATCATATTAGATTTAAAGATGTTTTCTCAAAACCCAAGCCACATTAAGCAATTTAAAAAATAAATTCTTCATGCTCCTTCATTTCACAAGTCATGTTTTCCCCATGTCTCTGAGCGAAAGTGTCAAGCTCCTTTTATTCCTCCTTAGAGCATGGGCAATCAGCCGAATGAGGAGGCTCTCCTGCTATCTTTGCCTCTTCACACTTTGGACACTATATTCCTCTGTATCTCCTAGCTCCATTGCCCCCATCAGTTTTTTGACGTACAATCTTGCTATGTAGTCTAGATCAGTCTTTCTCTCAGTGTGTAGCCCAGGCTGACCTTGAACTCATGCCTCAACCTCCCAAGTACAGGGATCAGGCTTTGAGCAAAGGATACTGGTCCATTGTGACTTCCCCTGCTGTGTTTGTGAAGGCTGCAATAATAGATTTTCATCTAGTGAGTAACTTAAAGCAACAGAAATGTACTTTTCTATTGACCTGCAGGCCAATAATCTGAAATGAAGGTGTAATATGGCCTAGAGGGGATATCTATGATGTGCTGCTCTCTGGTTTGGTTATTGGCATTTCTTGGTATTCTGTGGCATTTGGTTTGGGACAGTACAACTTCGCCCTCTGCCTCCATTATCATGTGATAGTCTCCCAGTTATTATTTTTGTTATTCTGTCTTCATGTGGCCTTTTTTATTATGATTCTTAACATATAATTGTTACTAATTGTTAATTATACAGATGAATGATATTCAGTGTAATAATACCACTCATGCATGCACATTTGGAATGATCATGTGCACACTTTTTCTATCCTCATCAGATCCTCACCCTGGCACCTTCCCTCTTTCCTAGTAACCCCTCTTCTGTTTAGGCTGACTAGCCTACTTTGTTTTCCAAGAATTTTTCTTTGGTTCCATCCATTTTTCTGCAAAAAACAGGATTTCATTCTTCATGGCTGAATCACACTCCAAAGCATATATATATATATATATATATATATATATATATATATAGTATATTTTCTTTCCCCATTCATCTGTTGATGGGCACCTAGGCTAATTCCGTATCTTAGCTATTGTCAATACTGCCTCAAAAACGTAAGTATACAGTTATCTCTTTGTATGCTGATTTCATTTCCTTCAGCTATATAATCATAATTGCAATAGTTGGAGTATACGGCAGTTCTTCTATTTAGTTTTGGAGGAATGGTCATACTATTCTTCATAGTGGCTATCCTAAGCTACATTTCCACCAAAGTGCACAAGGAATTTTTTTTCCCATACCTTCTCTAGAATTTATTATTTTCTATTTATAATAGCCATTCTAATTGGGGTTAGATGAAATCTCATTGTGGTTTTGATTACACATCCCTGAGATATAATAGTATTGAGCATTTTTCTTGTATTTATTTGCCATTTACATGTTTTATTGAAAAGTGTCTATTTAGATCATTTATCTATTTTTTACACTGAAATATTCTTTTGTTATTCATATTTTTGAATTCTTTATATATTCTGTGTATTAATCCTCCATCAGATGAAAAGCTAGTAAAATTTTTCTTCCATTCTGTAGGTTGTTTCTTCACTTTTTTGTTTCCTTTGCTGTGCAAAAGATTTTTATTTTGATGTGATACATTTATTAATTATTGCTTTTGTTTTCTGTGCTTTTGGAGTCCTATCCAGAAACTCATTGCCTGTACCAATATCCTAAAGTGATTCCTCTATCCTTTCCTGCAGTAGTTTCAATTTCAGGTCTTACCTCGAGATCTCTCATCCATTCTGTGTTGATTTCTGAACAAAGTGAGAGATAGGATCTAGTTTCAATCTTATGCATATGGATATCCATTTTTCCCACCAGCAAGTATTAAGGAGGCTTTCAAATGACATTTTTATGAGGATGCTGGTCATTGGATTAGAGTCAGATCGACTCCAGAAATACCTCCCTTTAATTTGATTACATCTACAAAGACCCTATTTTATAAAAAGCACACATTGAGGTAGTGAGGGTTAAAATTACCACATTGGCCAGGCGTGGTGGCTCACGCCTGTAATCCCAGCACTCGGGAGGCTGAGACAGGAGGATCGTTGTGAGTTCAAGACCAGCCTGGGCTACAAAGTGAGCTCAAGGCCAGCCTGAACAGCATAGTGAGACCCTGCCTGAAAAAGACAAGGGCCGGGGATCTAGCTCGGTGGCCTAAGTGCCTGCCTGGCAAGCGCGAGGTCATGAGTTCAATCCCCGGTGCTGCCAAAAGAAAGAAAAAAAATAAAATAAAATTACCACATTTTGGAGTAAACAATTTAGCCCACAGCAACTGCTGGTCTTTGTCTCTGTTAACTGGAGTAAATCACTTCCCAATCTGGGATGGATGGGTCCTGTGGGTAGCACTGGAGAAGCACTGGTGGAACTGCGGTGCGGGCCTCAGGGAGCAGGTCCGTGTTTCCTTACGTCACACTCCTGCGAGCTGCCTTTCTGAAAACGGAATTCTCTGTCACTTCTAGGAATTGCTTTAAGGGAAGCATAAGAGAAGCGGATTTCATGGATCTGACAGCCCAGTTTAAAGAGTGGGCCTTTGAACTGGGAGTTGGACATGTGACTTTGCTCTTGCCATTTCAAACAGTGAATACACAGAAGTTAGAAATTCTTGCTTTCTTCCAGAAGCTTCAAAGAAGGCTCTAATTACTTTGGCCTTCATAGAGAACTCTCCTAGAAGTATATGAAAGATATAAAATACCAGTGTGTCCAAAGCAGTAGGCAAATCAGCTAGGTAAAATTCTGTCTTTATTTTCTGCATAGTGTAATGTAACTTTTCCTTACTTCTCCTTCCTTCCTTCCTTCCTTCCTTCCTTCCTTCCTTCCTTCCTTCCTTCCTTCCTTCTTTCCTTCTGGTATGTGTTTGTAATGCATAATGATTACATTCATCTTGGGGAACTGACATATATACATATTGCATCTTAATCAACTTTACCCCCTCTTCCTTTCACAGTGATCCTCTCTCCTCTGATTCCCAAATACCATTTTCATCTTCACTAAGTCCCTTCCTATTCCCTGTCATTTCTGCTTTATTTTTTTGCTTTTTAAATTATTTATATTTTGGGTTTCTCATACAAGAGAAACCATGCAATATTTAAACTTTTGTGTGTGATTTATCCCATTGTATCTCTAATTTAATACCTGATATGTCTTTTGCCACTTTTACTGACACTTTTATCTTTCAGCATGTAGCCAGGTTCTAATGTAGAGGCCTACCTTTTGGTGGGTAAGGCATGGCACAAATGGTGTAGACATCTTTACAACTGCTGGAGATGGAGGGGCAAGGTCACACACTAACTTTCCTATCTGTAAACAAGTCAAAAAATGAATGCATTCTGTCTCCTGCAATGTAAAGGGAGGAATGAGTTAGTATAATAAGGTACCTCGCTAATTTTAACTACAATTATGTTTTGAGAAAATTTATGACACAAAATTTATATTGATAAAATGCATAGGTTCAGCACAAAAAGAGAAAACCCTGCTCTACTGTGCTCCACTTGGTCAAACAGGTAGTCTGAATGACAAATTGGCAGGGAGCGTGTGTTTCTATTCATATTTGGCCCTGGGAATATAGGCCTAAGGTTGCCAGATATTTCTATTCTTAGAAAAATCTGAAAAGGTATATTTTCAAGTGATAGTCCTTGCTTTTTAAATGTTGTCAACCAGTTTAGTATAAAAAATCTGTGGATTGGAAAAATCATGCTTATGAATTAGGTTTGCCAGTACTTTGACTCAAATGGATTGTCAATATGTAATGTATGCTTTGATTTAGTGTAGTGTAGTGTAGTGTAATGTAATGTAGTGTAGTGAAGTTTAGTGAAGTGTAGTAAAGTGTAGTGTAGTGTAGTGAAGTATAGTGTAGTTTATTTTTGTTACAGGGTCTTGCTCTGTTGCCCAGGATGCCCTTGAACTCTTGAGCTCAAACAATCCTCCTGCCTCAGCCTTCCTGGTAACTAAGACACAAGTAGAATGTTACCATCTTTGGTTATAATCTGTGTTTTTAGAGTAATCCAGTATTATGATTTCATGGGAAAAACTTCTATCTTCTTTTTTTCTTTTGAGACTGAGTCTCGCTGTGTAGTTCAGGCTGGCCTTGAATTCTCTATATAATCCAGATTGGCCTTGAACTCACAGCAATCCTCCTGCCTCAGCCTCCCGAGTGCTGGGATTACAGGAATGTACCACCATGCTGGGATCAGAAGTTTATTTTAATTCCTATATTCAACCTATATCAGAATTGCTGAGAAGTCTCAGACTTATCCAGGCCGCTGCCCTCCATATTGCCCTACGTGGAAAAGATAGATGGGAAAGACGGCATGGGATAGAGAGAAAAAGGACATAAATAATCGTTGAGGCCAGATATTCTAGTTTGGAACCTTTCTTTAGTCATTCAGCTGTTTTCTTTTCTCATGACCCTGCGTTTGCTAGGCAGGTGTCACTGAGCTATATCCCTGGCCCTCAGCTGTTTTCAATACTGAGGAAATTACTAAAGTTGCTGAGTTCCATTTTACCCTCTAGAATAAGGATAACAAAATCTCTTTCCTCAAACTGTTTTGAGGACTAAGAACTATTGTGAAATTTATGTGTACCAATAAAGGCAAAGATTGCAGCACCTGGGGGACCTTCCATGAGATGCTGTAAGTGGTAGCTCTTTTGTAGTTAAATGAACTCATAAATAGGCATCAATGGTTAAGGTACAAATCTTAGTTTTCCCTGATTTACTCAGAATATCTGAAATTTCAAGAAGAAATTCACTCAATATCAGAGACTAATTGCCTTTTTCTGTAAGATTTTATTTAAATGTGCTACCATGCACAAGTCATTAAACCACCCATTTTCTTATCTTGATAGTTAGGATCATAATAAACATGAGGGGGATAAAATATACCCAAAGGGCCACTGTAGGGAATCACTTAAGTCCTGTGCATGACACATGGTCACTATCGAGTAGACATTTGGTTTTGCATTTTATTTAGTTCTAGAGACTTGAAATCCATTTTATTTAGTTCTAGAGACTAATATGATGTATTTAATTTTTGTTGGAATAAAATTCACATAGCACAGAATTAGACCTTTTTTCAAGTGTACAATTCAGTGGCATTTAATCACAGTATTGTACCCTCATCTCCTATAACAAGCTTCAAAACATTTTCATCTCCCAAAAAGATACCCTGAATCTAATAAAAATGATTCCTCTCCCTTCCTCTTTCCTCTCAGGCCCTAGAAACCACTAGTTGGCTATTTGTCTTTGCCAGTATTCACATATTCTGGAAATTTAATGTGAAACAAAATCATATAATATATGACCTATTTTTTTCTATTTAAATAATATAATGTTTTTTTCATTTCACTGATGTAGTATGTATCAATACTTCATTCCTTTTATGATTCATTAATATTCCATTGTATGGGTACACACATTTTATCAATTGATGTATATTTGAGTTGTTTTCTTATTTTGACCATTAAAATGCTGCTGTAGACATTTATATACAAATTTTTGTCTGACTATTTTGAGTATATACCGAGGAGTGGAATTGCCAACTCATACAGTAATTCTACACCCAACCTTCTAATTGTCAACTATTAATCCATTGAGGCTACACCATTCCCATCAACAACATACTGTATAAGGATTCCAGTTTCTCCATATGCTCACCAACACTTACAAAGTTTTTTGTTTATTCTTATTATTGCCATTGTACAAAGTAATAGCTCATTGTGATTTTGATTTACCTTTTCCCAGTGACAGTGATATTACTCATCTTTCCATATGCTTATTTACTATCTGTGGACTTGCTTTGGAGAACTGTTTTTTGGAGGCTTTTGCCAATTAAAAAGATTTTGCAGGGTTAATTGTTTAGTCTTTATTCATTATGTAAAATAATTCACTATCAGATATATGATTTACAAATATTTTCTCCAATGTGATGAGTTGTCTTTTCATTTACTTAACAGTGTCCTTTGAAACACAAAAGTTTTTAATTTTGATGAAGTTCAGTTTATGTGATTTTTCTCTGGTTCATTGTGTTTTGGGTATTATAAGCATGAAACCTACATCAAATCCCAGGTCATGAACCTTTCTGTTTTCTTGTAAGAGTTTTATGGTTTTAGAGTATGAAGTGAGGCAGAAGTCCAAATGCAGTGTTTTCAATATGAAATCCAGTTGTCCCAGCACCATTTGTTGAAGAGATTATTTCCTCTAGTGAATGACCTTGGCATCTTGCCAAAATCCAATTGACCATATATGATATATAGATCTATTTCTGGTCTCTTACTAAGATTTCTTTGAACTATATGATTTTCTTTATGCTATTACAATTTTGTTTACTATAGTTTTGTAGCAAGCTTTGAAGTAAGAAGGTGTCTGTCCTCCAATTTTGGTTCTTTATTTCCCCTTGGTTTTTCTGGGTTAATTGCAATTACATACGAAATTGACAATCGACTTTTTTATTTATGAAAAAAAAGTCCATTAAGATTTTGATAGGAGTAGCATTAAATCTGTAGGTAGCTTTGGGTGGTTTTACAATCTCAACAATATTAAGCCTTCCAGCCTTTGTAAATGAAATGACTTTCCATTTCTTAAGATTTTCTTTATTTTAGCAATGTTGTACAGTTTTTGGTGCACAAATCCTGAACTTCTTGCATGTTATTTTATTTTATTTTATTTTACTTTATTTGGGAGGGGATAGTGAGGATTGATCCCAGAGCCTCGTGCATGCTAGACGAGCACTCTACAACAGAGCTACCATCCCAGCCCTGATCCTCCTTGACTGCACTTATTTATTTATTTTATTCTTTTCAATGTTGTTGTAATTGGACTTGTTTTCTTAATTACATTTTGGGTTGTTCATTGCTTCTCTGTTAAAATACAACTGATTTTTGTGAGTTGATGTGCGTTCATTAGCTTTGATAGTTTTTTGGGTAGGTTCTTTAAGATTTTGTCTATACACTATAAGATCACGTCATTAGTAAATATAGATAATTTTACTTTTTCCTTTCCAATAGAAACATCAACTGCTCTTTTTTTTTTCCTAATTGCTGTGCTAGACTTTCTAGTATAATGTTGAAAGAAGTGAGGTAAACAGACATCTTTTAAAACTTTTTATTAGTATATGTTTGTGGTATATAACAATTATATGCATTTTGGGGGAATATTTTGATCATTTTTAACCAGCCCCCCACACATGCTATCCTGTCTCTTTTTGCTATGTCCACAAAGTCTAATTCATTGTTTCCTAAAGTCTTTATTTGGTTCTTTAAACTTATACTTTGGGTTTCTCATATAAGAGAAACTGTAATATTTTACCTACCATGTCTGATGTATTTCATTTAACATTAGGATCTCAAGATCTATTTATTTCCAACAAATGATTTAAATTTACTCTTCTTTATGACTAATACTCCATTGTGAATACTTACCATCTACTCTTTATACATTCATCTGTTGATGGGTATATAGGTTGTTTCTATAACATACTGTGAAATGGATTGCTATAAACATGAATATGAATGTATCACTCTAATATGATGACCAGAACAGGCATGGTAGGGTCAAATGAAGTTTCTATTTTTAGCTTTTTGAGGTCTCCATACTGGTTTCCATTATGATTGTACTAGTCTACTGTCTTGGTTGGTTTTCTGACCTTGCTGGGACAAAACACCTGACACCCAAAATGAAGCAAGGAAAGGTTTATTTAAATTGCAGTTTCAGGAGATTTCAGTCCATAATCAGCTGGCTCCAAGGCAGGGTGGATTGGTACAGGGGCAGCACTTCAAGGCAGCAGCCAGAGAAAAAGAGAACAAGCCTTTTCTTCTCCCTAATATTGTACACAAGTCATCCCCCTCCTTTCAGGGCAGGGTAGGGGGGTAGCACTCACAAAAGCTCCTTGCCCTGCTTTGCACAGGATGAGGATATTTACAAAGGAAGAACCCTGGCTCTCTGCTGGATCTCTCAGTTAAACTTCTAAACTTCTCAAGTTGACACAATGTATCAACCATAACATCTACATTCCTGCCAGCAAGGTAGAAGGGTTCTTCCTGCCCCCAGCCTCACTAGTATTTGATTTTTAATCCTTGATTGTAGCCATTCCTACTGGACTTGGACAGAATGTCAGTATTGTTTTGAGTTGCATTTCCTTTGCAGCAAAGTTGCTGAATATTTTTTCTGTACTTATTGGTCATTTACACTTCTGAGATGTGTCTATTCACTTTAGTTGCCTATTTTTAAATTGGGTCTTTTGTTTTGGGAGGCCTAATTAAATACCTAGAATTATATATGCATGCATTTTTTTTGGTAGAGTTTTTAATTACTAACTCAGTTTTGTTGCCTGTTGTTTGTTTAGTCAAAGATTTCTATCTTCTTGGTTTAATTTTTGTAAGGTTCATGTGTCTAGGAATTTATCAACTTCTTCCAGATTTTCCAGTTTATTGGATTATAAATTTTCAAAATTGTTTCATATATTACTATGGATTTCAGCAGTGTCTCTAATTTGCCTTCTTCTTTTCTAATTTCACTGATATGGATTTTTTTTTTGTAAATTTGGTTAAGGGTTAGTGATCTTTATCTTCTTTTTTTTTATTTTAAAGATAATAAAACAAAACAGAACAGAGTTAAACACAATAAAGCATTTCAGAACAGAACACTGCAAGCAATACAGGTCTTCAAAACAACCATAGGAGATTAACAATGGCTACCCGAGCGTCTCTTGTTTTCTTTGAAATGGCTGTTCATACATTCACAAACAATAAACTCAAACAAAACAAAATAACATAAAACCAGATAAAACAAAAGAGTGAAAGCATTACAGGCCTTCAAATCAGACGACAAGAAATCAACAATGGCTACCATGATGTCCTTTGTTTTCTTCAAAAAAGCCGTTCCTATCTTCTCACATATTGCAATCAAATAGTAGAAAACAGACTTAAACCAATCTAATAAAAGAATAAAAGCATTATTGGACTTCAGAACATTTTCTCTATATTTATTGGGGATTTTGTAGCTTATTGAGTTAGGGAGATGATGTGGTATTTACACATGTGAGTTTGGTTTATTTCACTTATGAGTATGGTCTCAAGTCGCATCCATCTACCTAAAAAAGCCTAAATGTGATCCTTCTTTATAGCTGAATAGTACTCCATTGTATAAAAGTACCACGTCTTTTTTATCCGTTCCTCAATTGATGGGCATTTGGGTTGTTTCCAAGATTCGGCTATTACAAATTGTGCTGCTCTAAACATGGGTGCACATATATCACTGTGGTATGATTTCACTTCTTCTGGAAATATGCCCAGAAGCAGAATAGCCATGATGCTGAACATTTTTTCATGTATTTATTTGCCATTTGTATTTGTTCAGCTGAGAAGTGTGTTTTCATCTCAGATGCCCATTTTTGGATTGGGCCTTTGGATTTCGAGGGCCTGATTTTTTAAAATTCTTTATATGCTCTAGATAGAAGACCTTTGTCTGAAGGACAGTTGACTAAGATTTTTTCCAATTCAGGGGTTTTCTTTTCACTCTGTTGGAGATTTCTTTTGACATGCAAAAACTTTTGATCTTTATCTTCTTAAAGAGACAACTGATTCTTTGTATTATTTTAGTCTCAATTTCATTGGTTCCTACTAGGATCTTTACAATTTCTTTCTTTCTACAAGTTTTAGATTTTATTTGCTCTCATTTTTCTAGGCCCTTAATATGTATCATTGAGTTATTTATTTGGTAATGCTGTATTTCTCTACTGCAGTTGCTCAGAGCTATAGATTTCTCTATTTCAACTGCTTTCATTGTGTCACACAGGTTTTGGTGTGTTGTACTGCCATTGTTATTTCATTATTGTTGAGAAATCTGGAAGCAGATATCTTTTTGTTGTTTCTGATTGTAGAAGGAAAGCTTTCCATGTTTTCCTACTTAATGATGTTATTTGTGTACTACATTCATTAATTTTAGAACATTTTTGCTCTGATTTTGAAATAACAGAGTAAAATAGCACAATACAGAAATGTAGGGAATACTGAAATTTTACCCATCCCCAGAGATAAGCACTATTTCTATTATGAAAATTGATCATTAACTACTCTTTTAATATTTTTCAAATATATAACTTGGCAGATATTGTTTATATTATTAAAATAAGAATAAAAACTAATGTTTTATTTACAATACCTCAGATAGGTGGAATTATCATAGTTAACAAACATTTTGAAATATACTATCTTTGGAAATTTGTTGGTTATTTTAATATGTGCTTTTTGGTTTTGAATTTTAGATTGGTTTTGTCCTGTATCCCCCCAGCGGAGGTCCTGCCTGGGATCTGACTGATCATGACAACATTATGTTTCTTAGCATATGCTTTTGTTGGCATTATGCACTGGCCTATATCATCATTGGAGTGAATTATGCTTTTGTCACCTGGTAAGTTAGTACATTTCGCTCATGGAAGAAGATTCATTCTTTGGTGTGCATGTATGATCATCAAGACTCAATGTTTTTGAACTTAAAATTCAAAAGCTTTTTTTCATTCCTTACTATCTCATAAGACAGAGTAGTTTAGGTGAAGACAATCTGTAAAGACAGATATTGTCAGTAAAAATAATGCATTCTGATTTGAAAGTGGAAAAGCTGTGTTTCTGCTGTGCCTCTGACCCACGAATCATCCTTCATCACCCTCTTCCATGCACCATATCTTTGCACATGCTATTTACTCTTCTGAATGATCTATCCCAGTCTGTAGTGACTCTTCATTTACCCATGTGTACATACTCCATGTGCAGTAGTTTCTAAGTTTGGAGCAATTATTTCACAAACTTCTATGAAATCCTGTAAATTTGAGTACCTGCTAATTTTGACATGAGCTCTACTATTTCCAAAAGTTATCTGGCACATTTTTAATAAGAATTCAGATACACTGTTCCATGAACAAATGACAAGCAATCAACAAATTGAAAAGAACATATGTGTAGGCATGCTGCCTATTGGCTATTTAATCTCAGAACAATTATTTAACCACAGTAATCTCAGTTTTGTTGTTTGTAAAATTAGGATAATAGTACCTAATGTGTTTAGATTGTTTAAAACATAAGAGCTCAATAAATGCTATATCTCCTTTTTGTTGTTGTTCTCCTCCCCTTGCATTTTCCTTTTCCTTTCTCTTTGGTATAAAGCATTGAGGTTTAGAGCTTACTCATGAAGAATTTTTAGTCCTATAGTTAGGACCAACTTAGAGAACTATACAACTAACATTCAGAGCAATTAAGGGAAAAAAAAGACAAAATGTTTTTAGAGCTTAGAGAATGTTTCTCAGAACTGAAAATTAAGCTTCAACTTGCAAGCTAAGCAGGAACAAAAAGGGATGACCATGGTTTTTCTCTCTAAGGTATCTAGTGCCAAATTCTAATGGATTTAGCTAATCCCAATTGCCAGGTTTAAAGACTCCAGCACCTAATCCTCCAGGATTCAGTCCTGATTGAAATGTCCTGTATCTGCAATGTTGTATATCTACAGTGTTCAACATGGCAGCCACTTGCTATTGAGTATTTGACATGGGGCTAGTATCGCATTAACTTTCAAATGTGCATATGCAGGTAATTTAAATATCCATATGCAGATACTGGTTACCATGTAAGATGTTACACATCAAGAAGATTCCTAGAATGCTGGAGCTGCTTTGAGGCCTACTGAGCCTCAGTTTCTGTTGGAACCTGCTTTCATTCTCTGTAGATAGGAGTCCCAAGTCACCCCTCCTGCTTTATGGTTCTTTGTGTTTTATGGCTTATACTGACACTGGGATTTAGAAACTATTCTCTTGTCTTATTTCCAAATGTCATTGCTAGGCTTTGGGCCAGCCCATTTTCTTTTTTTATTTTTGTGGCACAGAGGATTGAGCGCATGACCTTGTGCTTGCCAGGCAGGTGTTTAGGCTGCTGAGCTAGATCCCCAGCCCTTTTTTTTTTTTTTATGCCTAGCCCATTTTCATCTGTGGTTGATTCCTTTTAGAGGTTTAAATTTCTGTGGGTGCCAAGAAATTATGCCTTCTTATTGCCTGACATCTACTTACTTCTGTTCCATTCTCTAAAAGCATATGCATGAGTTCATCTTCCAGGCTGTCTCTGCCACTGAGTGAAACTTGACTTCTTCCCCTCTTGTTCTAGGCTGACAACTGGGCCTCATCTCCTTAAGGTCTGGGCAGCCTCCAGGAATAGTGCCAGAATTCAAGGAAATACTCTCCCCTGTGTCAAATCCCCTCCAGACTCAGAAGAAGATTATGATCTCTTCCTGTTTCAAAAACCTTCAGAAGACTGATGTATTTCTTACTTATTTACAGTTCTCTAGAAACCAAAAACTCCAATCGTATGTTTAATAACATCTCTTCCTGACCCATCACATGTGACTGATTGAGCTTTTTTGACTCAATCTGAGGTGGCTAGAAAAAGATGTGAGGGGCTCAGAGAAAAGGGAGGAAAGAGATAAAAGTTTATTTATGAAGCACAGAGAGAACCAATGCACTGCATAGGGGTGCTGAATCTCTGAAGACAGAGGCAAAGTGTGAGCTTAAGTGTACTGTGATGGGGGAGGCCACAGGGCTGCTGACATGGGCTGTTCAGCAAGACGTGGCTGAAGGAGGTAGGAGCATTTGTGGCATGCAGGGGGTTTGGCAAAGGCAGCTTGAAAGAAGAAACCACAGGGGTTTCTGGGAAGAAGGAGCTAGATACCATTATGGTTCAACATTTGGTCTGTTGCCATGATAGCTGGGCAAGTCTCAGGCAGGGGACCTATCATTCCCATCTCTTTGGTGTTAAGGGGTACCATTAGTCTCTCTAGCTACTTCCTGCTGAGTGAGGGCAATGCAGGGCCTAGAGGGAAGAGGAATGGGCTTGAGGGGTCCGTCCCATCTGAGTTTGTGAAGCAGTGATGTCGCTCAGAAGAAGGATCTCTTTGGTGGTAAATGCTTGTGTCCTGGACTGGATAAACCATGAGAGAAACCTAAAGGCACAGGAAGTGAAAAGCAAGAATATTATGATAGTCATTAGGGAGCCCATTATGGGCATTAAGATGGGGGCCCATGTGTCTAGGGAGCCCCACTGTGATGACCAGGAGGTGGACCCTGAAGAGCGGTGTTCACTCCATATATTAGCTGCCAATTTTTTGAGTTTTTGAACCTGGTCTTTACTGTACCTGATTGATTAACAAAGTAGCAACACTTTTCACCCAGCATGGCACAATATCCTCCCTTTTCTGTGGTGACAATATCCAGTGCCCATTCCTGTTGAAGAACTACCATTGTTAGTAAGTTTATTTGGTCTTGAATTGAGTCAACACTTTGGAAGATGGATGTTATGGTTGTTTGTAAGTTATGAGATATCACAGAATAATAGTTTAAGCTGGTCCCTAATCCTCCTGCCCCCATTCCGATAGCTGAGAAGACTTCAATATGTGTTAATAGTGGGGCTAATTGAATAGTCCTGCAGCTATGGGTGATGTTTGGTTTATAATAGTGGGTGAAAATCTCATTGTCTGTTATTAGAGAAACATGTGGGGCCAGGAATTTGATGATGCATGTGCCAGCCCAGTGAGCAGGAAGATGGGAATAGGCTCCATTACCACAAACAAAGAATGTGTCTGGGGGTGGATGTATCTCTGAGTCTGGATTTTGAAGATTTAGTTGGAGATGATGATTACAAGCTATTAAGTGAAGCAGCTGTAATAAAAATGAAGAGCAGGTAGCAATATAGGGACCAGAACCAAATGGGGTAGCAGAGCACTAGTTTTTGTGTCATGTTAATTGGAGATGGGTGGGAGCTATTGAATGTGAGGCCCCTATAGTCCCTTCAATGTGTTTAGGATTGAGATTACTGGATAGTAGGTAATATCTTTTCATCTGGGTGATGTGAAACCAGCATGGGAATCCCTCTACCTTTATCGCAGTTGGGGTTACAAGGAACACCAGGCATGGTCTGTTTCCCTTAGGTTGAAGAGTTGAACCTGTGGGCTTAGGAATTTTGATATAGATTAGGTCTCCTGGAGATAGAGGGGTATCTGGTGAATGTCCCTCTAAGGGCTGAGGGAGACAGAGGTCTTTATGTTGTTGGAGAATGTATTGAAGAAATGAGAAGATTGGAATATAGTCAGGTGGGGGAGGAAGATCAGAAGGTGAAGGCAAATTTTGCAAGAGAAACTGTCTGTCATACATAAGCTCAAAAGGTGGATGTTATGGTTGTTTCTAAGTTATGAGATATCACAGAATAATAGTTTAAGGAGTTTGTTAAACCTAGAAAAGATAGACTTTGTTGTTTTGTAGTTGGCACTTAGAGATCATGGAGATGGGCTTTGTGGTGTGAGGTTATAGAGCAAGTGGCAGGGGTGAGAGTGAGATCTAGGTATTTAACCTTTGGTGAAGCTATTTGGGCTTTAGTAGGGGACACCCTGTGTTTGTGTCTTGAGAGACAGTTGAGAAGAGTAGCCACATGTTGTATAGTTAGAGCATAGGAAGGAGAACAGAGGAGATCATCTATATATTGGAGAAGAGTGTTAGGTTTAAGATTGAGAGCCTCGAGGACAACAGTAAAGGCTTGGCTGAAGAAGTGTGGATTATTCCTGAAGCCTTGAGATAGGACTGTGTAGGTAAGATGTGTAGATTGGACTGTCTGGATTTGTCCATGTAAAGGCAAAGAAATCTAGGCAATCAGAGTGTAAAGCAATAGTGAAAAATGTATCTTTAAGGACTGATACAGAAAAATGAGAGGTATATGGAGGAATATGAGATGGTTATAGTATAAGGGTTTGGCACCACCAGATGAATTGGTGTTATCGCATTGTTAACGTTTTTGGGATCTTGGATTAGGCAATAGGAGCTATTGGATTTGAGGATAGGGAAAATAGGGGTTTTGTAAAGTGAGTGAGTGACTTTTAGAAACCTGTTAGTTATCAAGTGGTGGATTATAGGTTTGAGTCCTCATTGGTGTTTAGGGGCTATTGGGTATTGGGGAACACAAGGGAAGACTGAAGGGTGTTTGAGACAAATTAACAATGGGGTAATGTGAGTGACATGAGTGGGATTGAAGGTGTTGTAGACTGTAGCATCGACAAGGGAGGAGAGAAGGGCAGGGGCTGAGTCAGTGGCACATGAAGGTTGGGATTGGAGTATGAGAGCCTTGGGGAGAGAGAGAGTATAAGAGAAATTGAGTTTTTGGAGCAGATTTTTATCAAAAAGGGGTACAGGAGAGGTTGGGATAATAAGACAGTTGTGTGTAAAGAAAAGGGTTTGGTTTTGTCTGAGGAGGTCAGGTATATTGGCCGTCAATTTCTACAACAGAGACTGTACACCAGGAACACCAGCCTGAAAACTCAGGAACAGCACTGTAGGTGGCCTCCATATCAACAAGGAAAGAGAGGGTTTTACCTGAGATGCCCAGTGAGATTCAGGGCTCTGAGAGAGATGCCTCAGTGGGGGCCATGGCCCCAAGCCCCATCAATCCTCTTCAGTGGCATTGTTGAGCAGATCAGCTGGTGATGAGTCCAGGGGCAGCAGTGTCTTATCCTGTGAGGGCAGGGAGGGGGATGGCTCACCTGCTCTCTGGTGGACAGGGCAGTCACACTTCCAGTGGCCCTCTTGTTTGCAGATAGGATGAGTTCCCAGTTGTGTCTGCAGGTCTGGGGAGGCTCGTGTCCAGCATTTTTTCTTCTGCCACACTTGAAGCATGATGGGGGGCTTGGCCTGTGTTTTATCTTGAGCCCCAAGTGCTGCTGCAGCTGTAGCTGCAGAGGCCAGAAACTGGCCTTGAAGTTTAGCCTGGAATGTAACCTTTTTAAGGTTGTCTTGTTTTTATTGTTTTTCTCTATCATTGAAGACAGGAAAAGCCATATCTAAGAAGTCTCCCTGGGGGAATTGAGGACCAAGGTCCGACCTTTGGAAATTAGTCTGAATGTTTAGTGTTGTTTGAGAAATAAAATAGGAGTTTAATTTTTTGTTGAAGGGACAGACTGGAAGTGAGAATAACATTTGTAGATAGGATAGAACAATGAGAGAGGAGTAGATAATGTTAGGTAAAGAGAGGGGGAGCTAGTGTCTGTAGAAG
>RJWT010001870.1:0-17099 GCA_004365215.1 Cuniculus paca | reverse complement strand
AGGCAGGAAGGAGAAGAATTGCGATGGCAAACCGATAAGGGAGGGGATCCTGTAGAGCGTGCCAGAAGAATCTGGGATACTTTACAGGACTGGACTAGGTCAGGACATACCTGCAGGTCAAAGAAAGGTGGGACATAAGGGACCTCCCCCACTTGCTATTTCAGTAGCAAAAGTTATCTAAGTTTCTCAATGTATTGAAATCAAGGGTACCCTCCTCAGGCCGCTGGTGAGAATTATTGAGGCAGTAACCTGGCCAGGCAGTTTGACAAAGAAAAATGAGCCTCTTTGGCCTGAGGGTTTTTTATTTTTGAAAAGAATACAGCTAAACAAAATAAAACAGAGTAAGGTCAATCAAAACAAAGCAATGAAATGACTTCTAAACAGGGTAAAAAGCAATCGATAAGGCTACCATAATGCCTCTTGTTATCTGCAATATACCTGCCCATACCATCAGGGATAAGTAAAATCAAACAAAATACAACAAAATAAAACAGTAGAAACAAAACAAAACAAAACAAACAAAGCAGAACAATGTAAGCAATAGAGAAGTTAAAGATACTAGCAAAACAGCATTGGTTACCATAATGTTTGTTATCTTCAGAATAGTTGCTTACACCTTCAGACATATTACAATCAAACCACACAGAATAGAGTAAAATCAATCAAAACACACAATGAAAGCCATACAGGGTTTCTAAACAAGATAATTGGACATCCTCAATGGCTGCAATTATACATTTTGTTATCTTTAAAATAGCTGTCCATGCCATCAAGTATAATAAAATCAAACAAATCAGAATAAAATAAAACTAATCAGAACAACAAATAAAATCTGAATTTCAAATCATAATAATAGCTTAATAGTGGTCATTTCCTTCCCTTTTTAGATAATTCCTCCCCTTTGATTTTCCCAATATGTATTATGCATTTTGGATCCCACTAACATCTTTAGTTTCTTATGCTATAGAGACAGCACAAAATTCACCCTTTGACTCTGAACCATTACATTCATGAGCACTATTACCAGTTGCCTCTATCTACCTATAAGAGCCTTGAGGTTATCTTCCTTTATAGTTGAGTAGGTTTCCACCACATAAAATACCATGTCTTACCCATTCTGCAATTAATGTGCAGGCTCCCCTGATTTTTTTTTCTGGCTCCCTGTCACATAGGGCATTATTCTCTCTCCTTTGACTTTCAGACTATGAATTTTCTTTCTAGCTAAATGTATTTCTTGCATAGAGCATATTGATGGATCCTATCTCATGATCCACTATGCCTCTGTTTCTTTCTATTGGCGCCTTGAGGCCCTCTTGCACTGCATTGTCTCAGCCATGCTATTTTCCTGCTATTAGCTCCCTATTTTTCCTCTCCATTCAATCAACTGGCCACACTTGGTGGTCCCCTTCTGTCATTGTTCCTGAGACCATGGTCCTTTTTATCTCTCTCTAGAATGTCCTTTAGTAATCTTTGTAGGGTTGGTTTGGCGGTCTTGAATTCCTTGAATTGTTCTTTGTCATGGAAGTATCTTGTTTCTCCATTAATTTTGAAAGAAAGTTTTGCAAGGTACATCAGTCTGGGTTGGAAGTTGTTTTCTTTCAGGACTTGCATTAGTTCATTCCAACCTCTTCTTGACTTGATGGTCTGTATTAGAAGTCTGCTGTGATTCTGATGGGTTTTCCTTTATACATGATCTGTTTCTTTTCTCTAACAGCTTTTAATGTTCTGTTCTTGAGTTGAATTTCTGGGATCTTGATTGTTATATGTCTGGGTGTAGATTTGTTTTGGTTATGGCTAGCTGGAGTTCTATATGCCTCACTTATTTGAATGTCATATTCTTTTTTCATGCTTGGGAAGTTTTGATAAATTAAATCTGTAAATAAGGTCCTGATGTCATTTGTCTTGACCTCTGCTTCTTCACTCACATATTTAATTCTTAAACTATGCATCTTTGAGTTGTCCACCAGCTGGTGAAATTGTTACTTCCTGAGACCTTGTTATTTTTAAGAGATCTTTCCTTTCATGATCACAGGTTGCAAACCTGTCTTCAAGCTTTGAAAGTCTTTCTTTAGTTTCCTTCATGTCAACATGCCAGCTTTCAAATAAGTTTTTGATTTTCTGGATATCTCTTTGAATGTGTTTCGTACATTCTAAATCTCTCTTATGTTGTTCATTCATGGTTTCCCTCATTTTCCTCTGCTCCTCTATTTTTTTGTCTGTGTCATCTTTAGAGATGCTGAGTATTTCTTTTATTATGGTTTTCATTTCTTCTTTTACCTGGGATAGAATTTCTGCTCTAATTTCTCTTATAGTTTTATGAAGTTGTTTCTTCACTTCAGTTGACAACACTTCAGTCATTTCAGGTGTGCAATTCTAGATCTCCATGTTTTCCTCTCATGGAATTGTGCTGCTTGGGTTGGACACCAGAGATTTCCCTCTCCCTCTTCATCTTGTCGTATTCGTGATTTCTTCCACACACCTGAGTAGTGTGGTCCCAGGCACCCCAGCACTGGCCACAACTTCTCTGAAGCTAGACTGTTTATCTTTTCTGGCCAGTGCTGGCTACATACATCTGACATTGGGCTCCCATGTCTCTTCACTGAGCTGGGTACCAAGCCACCTGGGGTTTGCATGGGAGCAGACCTGGTCAGGCCCTGTGAATCTAAGCTGTTTAGGAACCTATGCAATGGCACCTGAAACATGCATGGGAGTGGATCTCGGTCCAGTCAGCTTCCTTCGGTCCACCCACAACCTGGAGCTCCAGAATGACTGGTTTTTCTGGCCTCAGTTCAAGCAACTTCCATGGGTCCACTCATGACCCGTTGCTGCCGGCAGAAATAGTTAGCAGTCTTGGCCTTGGGTGTAACCTGCCTGACTCCAAGATGGCACCTGGCTGATTACTCTCTCCCATGGTGGGAGGGCATGGAGTTCCAAGCACTCACCAGCAGTCAGTGCAGACCTCTGCATCTGCCACTCTTCTTCACCCACACGCCTCTCCGCAGAGACCACTGGGGTCAACCGCAGCTTTGACCATGATTGCAACCATGACCGCATGTCTCCAAGCTCAGCAGCTCTTCTGGCAGGGTGAATCTGGCTCCAGGCTAAGGCGCTACCAGCCACCACCTTTTTCTTCATTTAAATTCTTTTTAATCTCTTTGTGGGCTTCAGTTCATATTTTAGATTCTTCCTGGGTCCAGGGGACCCACTTCCCTCTTTCTTGTCTTCTCCATGATGTTATATTCCAACATCTGAACTGTTTCTCTCAGAGAAATTGTTTACTCTGCTGCTTACTGTTCCACCATCTTTAGCTCCTCCTCTTTGAGGTTTTGTTTTTGCCCAAGAGTGTCTAAGTGCCTGAAAAGGCAGCCTAAAGGAGTGGTATTGTGGGTAAAGATTATTACCCAATATGACCAAATTAATAGGTTAGCCAGGGAGAATGGGAAGGTCATAAATCAGTGAGGATTTTCACTCTGCAGTGAAGCACAACTGTGAGTGAGACCCAAAAGGAATGTCCTGAAGGTCATAGATGTAGTCCAACAATGAATTCACCAGTAGTCACTGGAAAAAACAAAAGGGAGGTCCCAAAGGATGTAGAGGTCCCAAAGTATATAGAGGTCCTGAAGGGTGTGGACATAGAATGGGAGTATATCCTGACGTGGCCACAATTTTGGACAGGCACCCTGAGCAAGAGGGAAGGCTCACCTTGGACCTGAAGAGATGAAGGCCAGTGTTGGAAATGGCAAAGCTTCCCAGTCTCAGAGGAGGGGAAAAGGAAAGAGAAGGGAAGGAGATAAAGAGAAGAGGAGCAGTCTGTAGGCTCGGTAGGGGCTCAGACCAGGGGATAGAGTCATCCCAGGAGCAGCACAGCCCCCCGACTGGAGGAGTCACGGCACCAACTGATTGAGCTTTTTTGACTCAGTCTGAGGTGGCTAGAAAAAGATATGAGCAGTGCAGAGAAAAGAGGGGAGAGAGATAAGATATGGGTGTGGAGAGAACCAATGTACTACACAGGTGTGCTGATTTCCAAGACAAAGGCAAAATGCAAGCTTGAATGTACTGTGATGGGGGAGGGCACAGGGCTGCTAACGTGGGCTGTTCAGCAAGACGTGGCTGAAGTTGGTAGGAGCATTTGTGGCATGCAGGGGCTTTGATAAAGGCAGCTGGGAAGAAGAAACCACAGGGGCTTCTGGGAAGGAGCTAGACATCATTATGGTTCAACATTTGATCTGTTGCCATGATAGCTGGGCAAGTCTCAGGTGGGGGAACTATCAGTGACCAGGCATTCCCCTTTACCGGGTCTATTCACATTAAATGCACATGTCTTTTACGAAAGCTTCTGTGACTCCTCTAGCCCTTGCTCATCTTGCATCCTAAGCTTTACTGCACCTTTGTATCCACCAGACATTTTAGCAGTTGTGGTCTGTCTTCTACTGTTGACTGCTAGGTCATATGTATTAGTCTTATCTGTTAGCTAGATTCTTGTCTCTTTGTGAAAAAGACCTCTTTTATAGTCTCACACCTGCTGACACACTGCTAAATGTAAAGTATATGCTTAATCAACATTCGTTGGATGTTTTCATAAATCTGTGCTTCTGGAGTACTTAAATATAGGTTTCATTTGTTGAAAATCATGTTTTATATGCTTTCTGCTTTCATTTTCATATTGCTTTTGGGAAGATAATACCAAGAGTTTAATCTTTCTAAACATGTTTTGATATAAACTTAAAAACAGCAACTTTAAAATATTACAAAGATTCAGTACTACCCTTTGATGAGGTCACATGACTGGCTCTTTCAGTCCTGAATTTCAGGCCAACAAGCCTTAAAAATTTGCTGGTCAGGATTTAACCATGTAGTAGTTTGTAACTAATTCACAATGTTTAAGTGTCTGAATGGTATGGCAGAATTTGTTTGACATAGAACTGAGATCCTCACTGAAGTACAAGTACGTTATGAAACTGTATTTCTTCTGAAATATGTAAAAGATAATGCTGTACTCAGCTCTTCAGAGGAATAGTTAAAGGACTGCCTCATCCAGTTCCATACCTGCAGTGTTGTTTATTTCCTTATCTATTAGTCATATGTGAGCTCGAACTGTGTGGAAAGCTTATTATGTGCTTGCACAGTATTTTGCATTTAAATACCACTGTTGCACAAAACTATTTCAAAAGTCATCCTTTTATGTGGAGAAAAATGTTATCCATTTACAGATATATTTTCTAGGTATTAAGTCATATAAATGATTTTGACCAACACTTAGAGAAGTCCAAATGCCAGGCATATGATAGTTTCCCGGAAGTGGATCCACTATCTCAGTTCTGATTTTTGTCAGATTAAATGAAGAAAACATGTTAGATCAAGTGCACAGACACACTCTGACCCTAATTTCAAGGGCTTGTATCATATTATTAACTAGGCTTATTAACATTTTCTCTTTGCTGCCTCAGAGCTAAATTTTTCTTCAGTGGTCATTTCTGCATATGGAAAACCTAGAGATGCAGTTGATAGATAAAGCCTGATCAAGGCATCTGAATGAGTTTCAGTTTGGTGTCCTGTAGCAACAGCAGATGCATCTTAGAGATAAGGAATCGGAAACAGGAGGAGTCATTAGAGTCTGTGTTAACAATTATTTTGCAATAAGTAGTCATGAATTGTTTTGTTAACCACAAGAGTCTTCAGGGATGAAACTAATCAATTACATAATCAATTGCATTTCACATGTGTGGAAATTGTGTAATGTGGAAATAGCATGTGGAATTTTTTTTTCTTTTGGAGACAAGGTCTTGTTAAATAGTTCAGGCTGACCTTGAACTCATTATGTAATCCAGGGCAGCCTCAAACTTGCACATAGAGATCCTCCTGCCTCAGCCTTTCAAATACTGGCATTATAGGTGTGTGCTACCATGTCCAGCCTAACATGTGGTTTTTAAAAGATGACACAAATCCTCTTCAGTCTTTGACTTGTTAGAGAGTACTAACCTTTCATAGTACTAGCTTAAAGGTGTGAGGACATTGGGTTTGACATAGTCAATCAATATTTAAGAAAAATGATTTTGAACAATTTTTCTTGGTCCTTAAGTTGGTAGATTTTATTGATACTGCTCAGACATTGTTTTATGGAGGAGTTAATGCTAAATTGGAAGTGATTAAAGAATTGACTTCTATGAAAAGGTGACTTATGTGAGCTCCTGCCAGATTTTCCCAAGTAAAACATGTCAAATGTGAGTTGAACCACTATTATGTACCAAACATTGGTCTAGATTCTGCTTTGGTTAAGGTAGCAAATAAGATGAAGTCTCTGCTCTAAAGCTTTAGTGGCACTTAAAGCACAAGTGAAGTCATGACATTCTGACAAGGACAGTCAGAACTTCATCAGATGAGAAAGTAAGACATGGCTTGAATCCTTCATAAGTCTTTAGTTGTTCATGTGTGGTTAAATAAAACTGGAAGAAAGAAGAAGAAGGAGAAGTATTAGAGGGAAAGGGAATAGGAGGAAAGTCAGAAATAAGAATTAAGATCCAGGTAGATGGCAAGCCATGTGGGGCCTGGGAGAAGAAACAAGATGCTAATTCACCCTTTCTGTGAGCTGGCACAAGCCATGTGGGACCCAGGAGGAGAAAAAAGTCAATATGTCCTCCCTGTGAGTCAGCAGAAGCCATTCTGGGCCTGGAAGGAGAAACAAGAAGCTAATTCATCCTTCCCATGAGCCTGTGCAAGCCATGTGGGGCCTGGGAGGAGAAAGAAACCAATATGCCCTTCCTGTGAGTCAGTGGAAGCCATGCTGGGCCTGGAAGGAGAAACAAGAAACTAATTCACCCTTCCCATGAGCCAGCACAAGCCATGTGGAGACTGGGAGAAGAAACAAGAAACCAGTTTGCCCTTCCCATTAGCCAACTTGTGTGTGGGCTGGGAGACAAGGAATTTCCCCTTTGCCCCACCTGCCCATAAGCAATCAACTGATTTGGAAGACAGGCTGAGTTGATAGCAATTGAGGTACAAAAACAATTTAATGCTTGTATTGTTTGATTGACTTTGCAGGCCTAAAGTCATAGTCTGAGCATGTATTAAAAGGATAGCAATATGCAATGTAGCAAACATTGGGGCTTTCCTTCTGTCTTGTTTTTGAAATCCAATATTGTTCTCACCTTTTTGTCTTGTTCTGTTTTATTGTTTTGTTTCATTCAGTGTTCTTTTTTGATTGGTTTTATTCTGTTCTGTTTTGTTTGATTTTATTATGTCTGATGGTATGGGCAACAATTTTGAAGATAACAAAGAGGCATTATGATAGCCATTGTTGATTTCCTATTATCTTGTTTTGAAGTCCTATATCACTTTCAGTGTTTCATTTTGACTTTTTAATTTAATTTTATAGCTGTTTTATTTTGTTTGGTTTTATTCTCTTTAAAAAACAAACAAAGAAAAAAGATTCAAGTAGACCAGGGAAGTTTTACCTAAAAGGAAAATAACCTTGATTTGGTTTATCAAATTTGTTTCCATTTCTGTATGCATCTCCAGAAATTGTTTTATTGATGTAGTTGTAGTAAAATGTCCTTATGGTAAATGTACACAGGAAAAGTTTTACATAGTTCTTTGTATTTTTTTTCTCATATCAGGGAAGTGGAGAGCCTGATGAACTTTGTCATTAAGAAACTTCAGATATTTCAATCTCAAAAATTATAATCCCTGTCCTGCCCCACCTACAGTTAGTTTCTCCAGAACTATAAAAATAGTCACAGGATCAGTGATACCTCTCTGTACTTCTTGGAAAGGGCCACCACATGTGACTGAAGCACCTGTGCCTTACACAGAAAAGGGCTGTGTTTTTCTACCAAGTGGGAACTGGCATGGAGTCCAGATATGACATGAGACTTGCCTTAGTCTTCCAGATTTATAGGAGGAGGTGACTTCTTGCTCTTCTTTTTTAGGGGTGAACATCCTTGAGAAAGACCATTTAGGTGTGGTTTTAATGAAGAAATTCCTCAGTTCACAGTGACATTTAAGGTTGCTACAGCCCAGAGATTCTCTCATTTATTAAAGAAATGTTGCATTTTGTTTTCTAATGCCTGATTACACAATCACATAGCCAGGCATGGTGGTGCATGCCTATAATCCCACCTTTGTGAGAGGATGAGATGGGAAGATTGTGAGTTCAAGGCCAGCCTGAACAACATGATAACCTGTCTAAAAATAAAAATCACATATTATATAAATCATTTTTTTAATTTAAAGAAAATAGAACAAAACAAAACAGAGTAGAACAAAACAAAGCAGATCAGAACAAAACAATGCAAGCAATACAGGACTTCAAAACAAGACAACAGGGAATCACTTGTTACCATCGTGTCTCTTGTTTTCTTTGAAATAGTTGTTCATACCTTTGCACGCAACAAACTCAAACAAAACTGAATAGTATAACACCAATCAAAACAAAAGAATGAAAGCACTACAGGCCTTCAAACCAGACAGTAAGGAATCACCCATGGCTACCATAATGTCTCTCACTCTCTTCAAGATAGCTGTCCATACCTTCCCATATACTGCATTCTAATAATAGAGAATCAACTAAAACAGATCAAATCAAAGAATAGAAGCATTATTGTATTTCAGAACATGAGGATGATGATAATATGGTAGCAGTGTCTACCATAATGTCTCATCTTCTTTATATTAGCTGCTCATACTATCACCTTTAGTGAACTCAGGTCTTGTGAACTCCTTAGGAGTAGTTTTAGGCCTCTGTCAGCCTACACTGATTCATCTGACCTTTCTGTGTTAGGCAGAATAACAAAACCAAACACAGGAAAAACAAGGGAAAAAAAGGCAAATAAATACTAGTAACAGAGTCCAAAACAATAACAATATAGGCTTTCAGAACAAGGTGTAGGAACATAACAAAGGTTGTTATTTTGTATTGCTCATACATCACATTTTATCTATTTACTTTTACCATGCTTTAATTTCAGCTAACTCCAAAGCTACATAAAAATGATTTTATATTTTGGATTGTCTCCCTATTTGCACTGAAAAATCTGGATTTCATTGCACTGTAGTTGAATATTAAGTTCTTGTTTTAGATATTGCCTAACCTGAAATGATTTTTTTCCCCTTAGGTTGGTAAAATCTAGACTTAGGAAATTCTGCTCTTCAGAAATTGGACTCCTGAAAAATGCTGAACAAGAACATGAATCAGAAGAAGAGATGTAATTTTCATGGGCAGTCAATCTATTTAGATACACATTTTTCCTTTGAGCACTGACTTTGCTCATTGTTTCCTTTCTCAACCATTTGAAAAACAACTGGCTGAAGATGACTATACTACTTGTCTTTCCAATTTTGTTGAAATATTTGAATTTGAATATTTTATTTTTAGCTTTGAAACACTTTGGGTGATAAGTTCATTTTGCATATCATTCATATTATGGTATTCAGAATTTAGACTGGTTTTTCCAACATCAACCATAGTTTGAGGATCATACTATGAAAAATGTTTATTTGCCTTACAGATAACATGCTCAGTGTTCCTGGAATTGCTACTATTTGAACCTGTTGAACATGGAATTATAAATGTTTATGTTTTTGCTACAATGAGAAATAAATGAAGGCATATAAATTGGTGCAAAAACCTCAAATCTTTGATTTTGTTACTAAATTATACTTCACCCTTGCATGATGCAGAAGTTGCATAACATAGAAATTCTTTTCTGTGAGACATTCCTAACAGGAGCGTCAGAGTTCCACCAAAGGAAAAGTGACTTAGAACTCTTACTGAAGAGCATGAAAAAGATGATCCTTAAGGCACATATTTGCAGAACCAACAGGGACAGTGTTAACAGTGTTTTCTGTAAGAGTAAAATTTTATATCCTAGCATGGCCACCATACCAGCTCCTCTGTTAAAGCAGGTAAAGGGTTAAAACAAGGAAAAACCTTACAGAATGTTTCAATAAAATGTCAGAATCTTCACTCAGCCTGTGGACAAAGTAGTTCTCAGTGGAGAATCAGGCAATCTTGATTCTAATTCTAGCTTTATCATTAACCAGCCACCACTTCTGTAGTAATCAGCATGTCCTTCTCTCTCAAGTGAGAGAATTGAATTGAGTGACTCATGGGCGTTTTTCTTGGTTGTCATATTTTAGACATCTCAGAATGGAAGCCTGTGGGCAGGTAGAAAGGCCAGTCTCTACCTGAGAAAGAAAGGAGGACTGCAGGCATCCTGAGGAATGATCCACATGTGGAGAGAAGGAGCTGAACTTGTGGGCGGCTGGAGGTGCAATGTGGAGCAGTTCAACCTGAAGGCTCCCTGGCATTCCAAAGCACTAACAGTTCCAGAAACTGCCCTATCTGGTACACATCACAGTGGCACTGGAGAGGGATGCAAGCAAATTCTGCTGGCCTGAGAACTGGACACAGTCATTTATTTATGTAAGGTTTGAAAAGATGTAGGTATTCAAGTGTTTATTTTGAATAATGCAATAAATGTTCACTTTAGCATAAGAAAATGCTCACATACCATGGTCCTCTGGGAATCATGTGTTCTAAGCAAGGTGTGTTCAATATCTGAGGACTCTTCCACTCCAGCAATACATGAAGACTCTTCCACTCCATGACTTTGGCAAATCTGAGTTTCAAAGGAATGAGTGAGAAGGCAACTGCTGTTACTTGATGCTAGAGTTGCTGGTATCAAAATCTAAGCAGCAACCTTAGAAATTACTAGTATGAATCACATTAAGCCTGGAATTTAGAAAACTAATAAATACTCACATCCTTCAGTTTCTCAGAGAGCAGAAGTGTCTGTTTCTCCAGCCTCTGCATAGAGAATACAAGGAAGATGCAACCTAGTGAGTTTTTACAAGAAGAACATTTGGTTCATGTCTAAGAACACAGTCTGGAAATACTTGCCTCCAGACCTTAAAATGAGTTTTAAAGCTATTGTTGTAACTTTGCAATTATATTACTGAATTTGTATTTTACAGCTATGATTTTTAAGGAATGATATGAAAAATCAGTAAACTGAGATTAAGCCAAAACAGAAGAGTCTGATGTTTTTTATGGTAGAAAGTCCTGGGTCAATAGGTAGAATCTGTTAAGGTTTTGATTTATAAAGACATATTTCAGTGAGTTTTCTGAACAACAGCAAATATTTTATAACAAAAATCTATGAAGTTTTAAATTCTAGAATATAAGATGAAAATTAACTTTTGGCTGTGCTTGTCAATCTGTGAGTGCCAATGGAATCATTCACCCAATAAATGTTTATTAATCAGTTTCCATATGCCAAATGGTATTCAAGAACCTAGGAATATAGTGATACTCTAGTTAAAGTACTCACTGTGATCATCAAACTTAATACCAAAGAAGGAGACAGATAATAACCTTGTCAAATATATGTTTTATAATTGGGATAATTAATGATATGTGGAAAAATAAAGCGGGGAAGGAATGATGCAGTGAAGGAGTGACACAATTTTCACTAGGACGGTCCTATCCTAGAAGTGTTTCAGTGATCACCTTGAGGAAAAAGCACTCCTACTCCTGCCTCTCCATCGTTATTTGAAGTTGTAATGAAAATGAAGTACTAAAGTCACTGAATATTATTGTATTGGGGCCTATGTGTCCCTTGTATCAAAGAACATTTTATCTGATAGCTGCAGAATACACATCATGTGTAGCAGCTTATGGAATTTTCTCAAAGCAGGTCATCTTTTAGGCCACAAAGCAAGTTTTAAGACATATAAGAAAATTTCTTGTATATCACCAGAAAACAATGGAGTAAAACTAGAAATCAACAATAAGAGAAACTGCAGAATTCATACAAATGCATGGAGATTGAGCAATTCACTTTTCAACAATCAGTAGGTCATCAAAGGTATCAAGGGAGAAATAAAAAATTCTTAGGACCAAATGAAAATGAGTATGCAATATATCAGAATCTCTGAAATATAGTAAGGGTACTTCTAAGAGGGTAGTTTTTAACCTATGAGGGCCAAAATAATCCTAAGAAGCAGAGCAATGCTGGAGGCATCACAATACCCAATTTCAAAATATACTTGAAAGGAATAGTAACTGAAAAAGCATGATACTGGCTCAAAACTAGATGCCTACAATGGTGGAATGGAATGTAGCACACTGAAACAAACCTAACCTATAGTCATCTGACTCTTGACAAAGGGACCGGAAATATCCACTGGAAAAAAGATGGCCTCACTAACAAACGCTGCTGAGAAAACTGTATATCCTCATGTAGAAGATTGAAACTAGATCCCAGTCTCTCACAAAAATCAATTTGAAATGCACCATAGACTTAAGTATAAGACCTGCAACATTGAAACTGCCAGAAGAAAACGTAAGAAAACACTTGGATTCATAGGCACAAACAAAAATTTTCTGAAAAGGACTCTGAAAGCAAAATAATAGCAAGAATCAACAAATTGGACTGTATAAAGTTTCAGCCTAGCAAAGGAAACTATCAACAAAGTGAAAAGACAATTTATACAATGTGACAAAATCTTTGCCAGTTACTTTCCTGAATATTTAGAATATTTAAACAAGTAAAAAACAAAATGAAACAATACACACACACTCCCATAAATGCCCAAATTATACCTAGGCAAATGAATTGAATAGCTATTTCTCAAAAGAAAGATTACAAATGCCCAATAGGTGCATATAGAAATGTCCAAAACTTTTAGTCTTTAGGAAAATACAAATAAAAAGAAAAATACAAACTAAAACTACATTGGAATTCCTTCTTACCAGTCAAAATGGTCATCATTAACAATATAAAAATAATAAATGGTGATCAGGATGTGGGAAGAAGTGAAACACTTCCACACTGTTGGTGGAATGTTAATTAGTACAGGTACTATTGAAATCGTTATGGTGTTTTCTCAAAAAAACAAACAAACAAAAAAACCCCTAAAAATAGAACTACCGTATGATCCAGCCATACCACTCCTTGATATATACATAAGGGTATTAAAGTCAGCATGCTATAGGGATATCTGCATACCTGTGTTCATTCACTCTTGCAAAATTCAAAGTAGCCAACCAATGGAATCAGTGTAGGTGCCCATCATCAGATAAATGGATAATAAAGAAGGGGCATGTATACATTAGAGTATTAATTATACAGCTGTGAGAAGAATGAAATTATATCATTTGTATAAACATAAATAAAATTAGAGATCATCTTCTTCAGCTAAATAAGTCAGACTCAGAAAGGCAAGTATTTTTCTGTAATGTGTGGAATCTTGAAGAAAATAAGGGAGACTGAAGATGGAAATGTAAGGGAAAGCAATAGGGGCAATCTGAGTATGACAAAAATATGTTGCATATATATGTGTGAAAATTAAAAATACAATAAAATGTGTGTCATTGTATTAAAAAAGAACATATGAAAATTTTCTAATGAATTGAAGTACTTGAGGAAGATAACAATATTTACTTCATACATACCATTTGAAGTGTTTTAAGAGAAATCTAACCATGCCAGTTTAGAATTATGCTCCTAAAATTAAAGTCTACCTATAATTGGGTATTGCCATTTCTAGGTTTAAAAATACAGTAATTGAGGAGTATCTCAGTGCATGGACAAGAGCCTAGGTTGGATCCCCCAGGAAAACAAAATAAAAGGAAATGAGATAGCGTAATAATATTTAAAAGTAAACTCCAAAGTATAAGGAAAACATTTTTACTAGTTTTGTCCAATCATTTTCTGCTACAAATGTCTTGAATGTACTCCACTTCCCAAGCATAAAGCACAAAGCATAGATTGGGATGCCTTTTCCCTGAAGTTATCTTGAGAATCACCTCTGGGAAAGGACCACCCTGGAAAAAGTGTCATTATTCTATCACTCCATTGTTTATATTGCCATTCGTGTAGGGAAGATTCTTTGATCTTATTCATTCCTATCCTCTTATTTTCCTACTTTTCTCTATTTGGATTTCACATCAGACAGAATTACTGGATCTACTCTCTGTATTAACATTTTATTCTTTGTATCAATCATTTCCTTGTATTTGGGCAGATTTACTTGTTCTCAGTTTTTATTTTCATTATTCCTGCCACGTCCAGTGATTCCTACTACACCATATTAACCCACATTCAATATACAATCAGTACAACCATGACTGATGAGTTTCTACAGTAATGAAAGGATGAAAATACAATATGATCATGATCCAGTCTCATTTCAACAATCAGCTTCAGAGGCCACTGTTTGCCACAAAAATCACTGAGATTACAAAAATCACTGAGGAACTGGTACCATGTCAAAAACTAAGGTTATTCTTGTTTAATAATCAGTTCCCAATGTTCACTTTCAAATGTACACAACCACACTGGCTTGTATCTACAGGGTTTTGTCTGTCTTATAAAATGTTCCTCAGTCCTTTCTACACTGATAATAGCACTAGAAATCATTCACTGCCTTTAAATATGGGAAACAAGCTTGGGTTACCCATGAAGGAAACTTGGCAAAAACTTCAGGACTTGAGCCCCAGGATTTTGGAAGAGTTGAGACAAAACACAAATATAAATTAAAGGAAGAGAATTGTCATCCCCACCCACAGGGCTTTTACAGGGCCCCAAACTCTGGAAATATGTAACTGTATCAGTTATGTTTGTTTGATGAAATTGGATACAGTATATACATTTACAATTGTTGTATCCTGTCAGTAGAGTTTTCCTTTTACCAATATGTAGTGGCCTTCTCTGCCTCTTCTAATTTTGTCTTGAAGTCTCTGCTTCATTGGAAATATATATAGCTTCTCTTGATTGTTTCTGGATTCCATTTTCCATCTGTTCACTTTCCCTTTGTATCTTTTCTAGTGAAGTATGTTTCTTGCAGTCAACAAAGTTGTATCTTGTTTTTTAATTCAATCTTCTATCCTGTGAGGTTTTTCTTCCTCTTTCTTTCTTTCTTTCTTTCTTTCTTTCTTTCTTTCTTTCTTTCTTTCTTTCTTTCTTTTTTTCTTTTTTTTTGTCTTTTTGACACAGGATCTCACTATGCAGTTCAAGCTGGCCTTGCATTCACTTTGTAGCTCAGGCTGGTCTCAAACTTGTGATGATTCTCCTGCCTCAGCCTCTTGAGTGCTGGGAATACATGGGTGCACCACCACACCTGGCTATACTGTGTTTTTAAATTGGAGAATTAAGACCATTTATATTCAGAGTTCTTAGAGAAAGATATATAATAATTCCTGTTATTTTGTTTTTCTGATGTTTAATCTCTTTCTAATTCTCATTAGCTTATCTACTTCTCCTTTGTGAATAGATTACTTTTAGTATGTGTGGCAATGCCAGCCTAATGGTCATAGATTCCTTCAGTTTATGCTCATCTCAGAAGGTCTTTGTTTCTTCTTTAAATCTGAAGGATAGCTTTGTTAGATATAGTATTCCAGGTTGGTAATTGCTTTTGTTCAGAGTTTGTAATACATTATTCCATGCCCTCTGACTTTTAGAGTTTAGGAGGAGAAATCTGCAGTTATTCTGATGGATTTCTCTTTATAAGTAACTCGACATTTCTGTCTTGCAATTTTCAACATTCTTCCCTGCATGCTTGACATTTTAACTGTAATGTGACATGGGGAGATTCTCTTCTAGTCAAGTCTGTTTGGTATTCTAAATGCCTCTTGTACCTGACTGTTCACATCTTTCCTAAAATGTAGGAAGTTTTCTGCTATTATTTCACTGAATAAATAATGGTATATTATTTCACTTTAGTCTGTACCTCAGTGTCCTCTTCTACGCCAAAAATTAGGATGTTTTATCTTTTAACCATGTCCCAGAGTTCTTGGATATTTTATTCATAATTTCTTGGTTTTTTTCTTTAATATTCTTTGAGTGTGATAATCCAGCAATCTCATCTTCAAGCCCTGTAATTCTGTCTTCTGCTTGATCCAGTCTATTACTAAGAATTTCCACTGAGCTTTTGGCTTGACTTATTGAGTTCGTACTTCCAAGATTTGCATTTGATTCTTTTTCAGATTCACTGTTGGTTGAATTGCTTCTTAATATCCTGCATTATCTTCCTTAACTCATTCAGCTGCTTATTTGTATCCTTTTTGAATCCATCAATACTTTTAAAAATTGGCCTTTTGAGTTCTTTGTCCATATTTCACCCATTTTTATATTTTATCTTTCAGTTACTGACAAGTTATGAGCTTTTGCAATGCATATTGTCCTGTTTTCCTATATTAGTGTTGATATTTTTGCATCTGCTGGGATGAAAATGTTCACCAGTGTTTAAGTGTCTTCTTAATGGTCAGCCTTCTTTTGTGGCTTTGATCCTGAGTGCTGCTGAGAGTAGAGAAAAGAAACTGTGGTAATGGTGGAAACATGAAGAAAAAGTAAATGTTGAAATACAGTAAACACCAATTAAAAAGCAAAAACTGTACCACCATTAACAATAGAAAAAGAGACAATGAAAATACAGGCTACAGTAAGAGACTAAATATTAATAAAGATTAAAATTAATAGTAATAAAGTAATTAATAACATAGGGAAAGAGTTGGGTAAGGGAAAATGGAAGAAGATGCAAGATTTACAAAGGAAGATGGGAATGAGGAGAAGAAAGGAGAGACAAAAATCCAGTTAAAGAATAAACAGTAAGGCCTGCACTCTGCCCATTCACTGGGAGCAGCATGGCAGTGCTGCTCCACACCTGGCTTGAGTCCGGGGCGAGTGCAGTGAACTCCACCTAGCTGTGCACCTTGGGAACAGATGACCAGACCCATAGGAATCTCTGCCCAGCCCCCATTGGCCACAGATGTTCGGGGCATCCCCGGAGTCCTCCCTGCACCCCGCCCATTCACCCAGGGTGGCCCAAGGGCGGCTGCTCTGAGCCTGGCTTGAGTTGAGTGTGTGACCAGCAAGTTCTCCCTAGCCATGTGGCTTAGGACTTTGCCAAGAGATCGATAGGGGTTTGTGTCCATCCCCCATCAGACACAGACATTCAGGGCATCGCTGGGGTCCTGCCTGCCTGCGCCACGCCCATTCACCCTGAGTGGCCCAGCAGCAGCTGCTATGGGTCTGGCTTGGGTTGGGGGTGCGGCCAGTGAATTCCACCTAGCCATTCAGCTTGGGACTTCACCAGGAGCC
>RJWT010001869.1:27631-44749 GCA_004365215.1 Cuniculus paca | reverse complement strand
TTGCTCTGCTTGGGTTGGAGTCCAGGGACTGCCTTTTGTTTCTTCGTCTTGACACTTTCCTGGGTTCTTCCAAACAAGCGGATAGTGGGTTTCCGGGCACCTCCCATGTTGGCTATAGTTTCTCTGGAGCGTGACTGTTTGGTTTTCCTGGCCAGTGCTGGTTATGGGTATCCAGTGGTGGCCACTGGGTGCTCTGGTGCAGGGCCCACTTCTGTTTATCCCAGCCTTTGCTGGTTACTTGGGACAGAAGCCTCCCGAGGGCTGCTGGAATGCATGCGGAGCAGGGCCTGTCTCTGCCTTCCCTCTGAGCTGGTTACCAGTGAGCAGGGTCTCCCATTGTCTGCTGGAATGCATGTGGAGCAGGGCCTGCCTCTGCCTTCCCTCTGAGCTGGTTACCAGTGAGCAGGGTCTCCCTTTGTCTGCTGGAATGCCGCCTCAATTAGCTTTACATTTTGCATCACCCTGTGGTCCAAATTACAAACTCCTGCTTGATAATTTAATTGTTAAATTCTGTACTTGTTTTGGAGTCCAGAGTAAAGCCAACAAAATCACTTCAGTTTTTCAAAGTGGGGAGGGGAGCACACATGACTGGAATATTTTGAAGATATGAACCTGAGTTATACTAAAGTAGGAGAGTTACTCTATGTCATTTTCAGCAGTCTTCAGGATATAGCTGAAAGGATGCTAAATGTGTAAGAATTCAGCCTTAACTTTATTTCTTTATACACTGAACTTCTCATATTGTTCCTAGTCGTGGAACATGACTAGGCTAAATCAGTGCAACCTACTTACAGAAAAAAAAAAAAGCTTAGAAATAGCTGGTGACATTTGGTGCCTAGGCAGTATTTTATTTCTTAGAGTTCTTTTGGGTGATTTGACATGAGTCATGATTTCTGTTGTTTGGAGGGTAATATAATCTGATGCAGAAGATGTAGGTTTTAAATACTAGCACAAAGGAACTTGATGCAAATGAATCTTTTCCAAATGGGTTTGTGTGCCATGAGTGGATGAAGCATGAATGCGTCATCCTTTAGTTGAATCTGCTGGTGACACTGCATTGAATGATTCATAAGTCCTAATGAAGGAAACTTTCTAGGTGTCTCTTCTACCATCCCGTGTAAGTTTTATAGGCAAATGTGACAGAATATATGTTCTAGAGAATTGAAATTTGGTTAATACATCGTTGTCATTCTTCTATAATTGTACACACATGTCTATGATGATGAGAATTCCGTGTTGAGAATTTGAATTAAATCGATCAGTAAAAGCCACATAGTAACATGTTTCTCCATTATATAGAATGCGGCCCCTAAAAGAATATCTGTACATTTTCAGGTCTTGCACTGGTAGCTGTAGTAGTATTTGGTGATTACATGGGAGACATAGGCCATTTAATATCTTGTGTTTAATAACTAGTTTGATTTCTTCTGACAACAAAAAAGCAAATGGAGTACAGATTTCTATTTTTTCCCTTGAATATTTACAGAAGCAGTAGTGAGAAGGGATTGCTCAAGTCCTATAATAGTTCACAGTAGAGTTTCATTTTATACTTCATTGAGAAACATAAGATGTGTCATAGAAATTGTCATCTGAATTATTTCTGTTTTGTGAATTTGGCCCCAGGTATTGCCCACCTTTTATCACAGAGGATGAGCGAGTGAATGTCTGTGATCCAGAGATGGTACCAAATGATTTGGTTGTGTCATCTCTTGCTACTTGTCCAGATTAGCGTGGCTCATCTTTAGCAGAGGAGACTGAGATGACATGGTCACACTCAAAGGCTGGTCAGTTTGAGTCAGAGACCATGTTCTTCTCATTACACTGTTGTCTCATGCTGCCAAAGTGATTTTCTTTAGGACAATATGTTGAATTACTTGGAAGAATTTAAAGAGGTTCTAGGTATCTGTTTCTTCTCACTTTTATTTTCTAGATCTGTGGTGTCTAATATGGGAGCTAGAAATCATGAACTAGCAGTCATGGAGTGGTTTAAATTTAATTCCAATATAATTTAATTGTTTAAATGCACTTGAGAGGGTGTTTAGAAACTGAAAGTGTAGTCTTCCTGTCACAGTGGCCACAGTTGAGGTGCTCAGTAGTCATGGGCGGCTGTTGGGTTCTGCATTGAACAGAGCAGATGTGGGCTTTTCATCACTGGGAAGTTCTTTTGTACATCTCTGTGATGAGTAGGAGACTTCTGCAGAAGACCTCATGAGATCTCTTAGGTCTTTGGCTGTGAAAGGACTCTAGTGCGCAGTGAAAACTTTAGTGGCATTGGCCCCATCCTGTGACTCTTTGCCTACACCTCAATCACATGCAGGCATGACCTGTATATATCTTTCAGTGGTGAAAGTTTGAATTAAATAAATCACAGTGAAAACCATACAGTAACCTGTTTCTCCCTTATATGTAGTATGATCCCTAAGTGAGTATTTGTCTATGTCATGACACAGCCAGCCTTGTTAGTTTGGGTGTTCTGTGGTGACAGCAGAGTAGTGTGCCCAGGCCACATGGAGGCACAAAGGTAACTCTGGTTTTCTTTTCTAGGCTCCCCTCTTGGTGAGTTTACAGGGAAACACAACTTCTGCAGTCCATGCTTTGCCCAGAAGAAGAACTGCAGGGCTCCCTGTTGTACTGATCATAAACTGTTAGCATATTTGGTGAGATCAAAATATACAGTGAATGTTTAAATTAAAAAATTTATTACTATAAAAAACACATTGCCGTTAAATCCTCCTCAAGATATTTACCCTCACTTCAAATACAGCTTATCTCATCCTTCTTGCCACTTTCTGAGGCAGTTCTGGAAGTCCTCTTTCATGAGTGTCTTTATGAAATATAAAAAATACAGTAAATGCTGCTGCCAAATGCCATCCAGTGGAATGTCAGGCTTATAAAAACATAGTGTATCCTCATTCACCGTATTCATTGGATCTCTACTGCATGACTTCTGGCTCTTTTCCTAAGTCAAAATGACCATGAAAGATAAACATTTTGAGTGAATTCAGGAAATTGAGGCAGCCAGGACAACACAACAAAAGATATGAGAGGACTCCCAGAACTGCTTCAGAAAGTAACAAGAATGATGTGGTAAGTGTGTTCCAAGCAAGGGGGACTATTTTGGAGAGGCATTAGTGGCAGTGTGTTTTAGCGGAATGAACATTAAAAGTATTCACCTTGTAAACTGGGACTCAGCCTTGACTGCCAGCCAGATGAGGAACCCAAATAGTTGACCATATTATTTGTGTAGCAAAAAACAAAACCAAAACAAAACAAAAAAAAACCAAACCAAAAAAAATCAAAACACAAACAAAACAAAAAACCAAAATGTGGTGTTGGTAATTTGGAATCAGATATATGTCCATTTTGAAGCAGAAGATTGGGAATGTTTGCTGAAGTCATTTTCCTGGTTCTTTGCAACTGTCAAAGTACTGCAGGTGACTCAGAACGATGACTGGGAATGCTGTCACTGATTTTGGGTAATTTAGGTTTCTGGGCAATCTGTATGAGGGTTTTAACCCTGAATACCTTGAGCTAGAGGGACACAGGGAGCTTAGCTTGGGTAGCCCTTTGGCGTGGGAGGGGTGAGGATCAGTGAGTTGGATGCTGTGCCTTTCCAGTGAGGCTGAGCAGTAACATCAAAGGGCTGGTGTTCAAAGCTCAGTGCTGTGTTCCTTCTTCCCTCAATAAGGGGGCTGGGACTTGAAGGACAGAGAGTGTGAAAGAGCCTGCTTTTCCCTGGCCATGGGGAGAACCTGTTGACCTCTATTTCCAGGCAACAGTTCTTGGTGTAGAGTTCATTTTTATTAGGAATTCGTGCTATTATAATTCAGTGGCAAATTGTGCATTTGTTCTAATTACCTGCTGTTAAGTTCGCATCCTAATTATCATGGGTTAGAAACAGTGATAATTATTAAAAGAGATATCCAGAAACTAATGCAGTTTTTGCCAGGTCAAGTCTTGCCAAGAATATAAAACCAGTGGAACCAATTTTAGGTGCCTTGAATTTCCTTCAGATCGGATTCCTTAACTGGCTTGTATTCCCTCAGCTGCTGCCACTCCTCCCAGGTCTGGTGGCACATTCCAGGCATTCACGTCTCAACTCACATGCCAGGATGTAATTCTTATTTATAGAAGACAGCACCACATTATTATCTATCTAGGCTGACATGTTACAGGTATGGAAACTGAGGCTGAGGGAAGTTTTACTCTTTGGTTTTTAACCTCTTGAGTGAGCAGCAAACTATTTCTATAGGCCTGGGAAGGCATAGCTCCTTGTAGAAGCTCATAGGGTAGAGACCAGGTCCCCTCTCTAACTCTGTACCTGACTGGAGAAGGTAAAAATTTCCCAGCATTGCCTGATTTTTGGGTGCCTGCTGGGAGAAGAGAACAAAGAATTTACATTCTCCTATGGGTTGCTATGGCTTCTCCCAAGGGAGGTGGAAGTACAGAGAGCACATCCCTGCTTTGCTGTGACTTGCAGCTGGGAGCAGGTGGGCAGTCTGGGGAGCTGACTGCTTCATTTAAATGAATCATTTTGTAGTTTGACTTAGCCTCTTGAAATACACAAACCCAATACTTGCCAGGTATCAAACTTGAATGAGTTTGAGAATCACCTGTGTTATAATACAAACTCCTGGGTCCTGACCCTACTTTTCTGACTGTGTAGATCTTGAATGGTTTCTATAGTGTGTGTATGTAGCCAGCTTTTGAAAGACTCCAATGTCCACCTTTGGATAGCTTAGTCCCCAGACTGTCTTCTCACTGACTTGGAAAGGGAGCAGATGCACATCTGTTTTCTGGAAGTTCTTATGGAACAATTAGAAATCTCTTAGTGAACTCTTTAAATTCCCTTGTTTATAATAAATTTCTTTCACAGTGGTTCTCACAGTAAAACAATACCTAATGTTACAGATGAGACATCTGTAACTGTAATTCTGCTTATAACTACCCTCAACCATAGAGCACGCACCTGTCTGGTACCAACCATGGATGTGGAATGTGCTGTTGAACAGGACCAGAGAAAGTGTGTAGTCACCATTGTGATCAACTCACAGCCACAACCTCTGAGAAATCAGATGGAAGTCTTTAAATTCAAGCACTAAACCAACAAATAAGTGTTTTCAGTAATTTAAGTTTCCAGTTGCACGTGAAACTCGATACTGTACTTTCTGACTTTTAAGTGAATACTTAGTTTTGTGGAGCATCAGTGTTTGTTTCATGAAGTTTTGGCTGTTCAAAGCAGTGAGCAACAAATGTATTTAAATTATGCCTTCTATCAAGGGCCAGTGGAATCCTTTTCCTGGGGTGTGGATTGGATGAATAGATAAGGTTTTGAAAGATGCTGCACTGAAATGAGCCATTAGCAGAGCACTTGGGAACTGATGGTGTTATTGTCTCAATTCTTTGCAAATGACACAGAAGAATATAAGGTTCAAATGGGAGAGTTCATATTTTAGGCATTTCCGCTCTTTTGACATAATGCAAGGAAAAATTTGTGTCTTGAAGTCTTATCTCTTGAAGCTTTCAAAATTTTGTTACCTGAATGTCATGGCCCCAGGTTGCCCCCCAATCTTAGAAAATGTCCCATTTTGATATCCTCTTTAAAGATAAACATCATGGTAGTGAGTTAATGGGGAAAGAAAGCTTCTGTCTGAGAGAGAGACTGAAGGGGGTCCCAGGTGGGTTGTGAAGGACCTTGCTTTTTTTTTTTTTTTCTTCCGGCACCAGGGATGGAACTCACAACCTCGTGCTTGTGAGGCAGGCGCTTAGGCCACTAAGCTAAATTCCCAGCCCTATGGTATTGAGTTAAAAACTGGGTTTACATATTTTTAACTGATAAGTTTGCCATTGTATTTGTAAGATGCACTGAATAAATTGTTTCATTCTTTTTGGTGCCTGATCTGGTACATTCTCAAAATGCGAGCTATATCTGGCAACTCTGAAATTACAAGACTTGTTTGAACAGGGATCTGAACAGCAGTGTGGCCCTAACACAGATTGTAGTTAGAGTGGAACGCTTTGACCTGTTGGGTTTTGGTTGAAGTTAGATGTCTATGTTTTAACCACTGGATATAATACAGATAATAATCTAGCTAGCATTGTCACCAGCTAGCGCAGGTTTTTATGTTAGTGATAAGGGAAATTTAATTTAAAGCAACAGTATGAATTTACAGGCAGAAGCTTTAATCTGAAAATAAGAGAAAATAGTAAGGACTATAGCTTAAGGAGTTGACAGAGACCAAGCTGACACTTTAACAAAGGAAAGAAAATAAGGGAAGGACTCCAGCTTGAATAACTGATTCTGAAGAGGGTCTGACTGGTCTTACTTGTGAAAGATCAGAGGTCAGTGTGATGGCGTGCTGTGGTGGGCTGGGGTCAGGTGGCTCATTGTCTCAGTCCTGGTCTTATAGCTCTAGAGGAGCTTTATTTGAGGGGCAGTTTCAGTCATGTGAAGCTTAGGGCAGTGGAAACTTCTGGATGTAGCTCAGTGACCCTGTAAATTTCTTACCCTAGTGTCCTCAGTCTTAAAGTGTGAAGAGAGAGGCTAGGTAAATTTATAGCTAATAAACCTTGATTTGTCAACTTTTTAGACATTCCCTAAATGAGTATGACTAACACACCTGTATGCAAAGTTGAGAAGGATTTGAGCCAGAGTTTTACAAAATTTTCTTCTGTTTTCACTATTTCTAGGCCTAGGTGAAGTATCATGGTTTTTAGCAAAAACTGCTTGTAGTTTCTTGACAGCCTGAGAAGAAAACACAAATTATGCTTTTAATGAATAGCAGGTTAAGGGCCCAGGAGTTTGTCTTTTGACCCTCTGGTGGTCTTTCTGTCCATATTTTTCCCAGGGAGCTGTGCTTTATTCTAGGAACTGGCAGTTTAGTCAGTGAGTTAAAAAGAAGCTGGAATGCCGGCCATCTTAGCACTTTTCTCCCTGTGTGTTTTCTTTTTTAAAATAAAAGTGTAAGATGTTTTATTGTCCATAATAAGTGAAAGGCAGTGTTCCGTTTTTCTATTGAAAAACCTTATTCCAAAAAGTCTTCACTGAAGGAAAAATGTTAGGAATTATGAGAGAGCATGTGGCAGTTCTGAGGGTGTTCTAGATTTGAGAGAGTGTGAGGAATGAATATGATGGACAGATTGGTTTGCCCGAGATGAAGAAAAGTGGAAAGTCCAGGAGCGGCCTCAAATTCTGTTCTGGCAAAGGGCCTTCAAAGCAGGGGAGGGTTTGAGGCTTGACATTTACTGGGTAATAGGAAAACATTGCCAGTTGTAGTGCCCTTCACATCTGCAGTGTGTGTCTCCGTCGGTTCTGTCAACAGTATGAGCCACTCTAATAGGAGCTCAGGCCAGATACTACCATGATAGCCCTCTCACAATGGCAAGGCTGTATAAATAATGGGGAAGTTGCTGCAGAATGATCAATTTGACTTCTGTATTTAACTTACATATGACCAGGCTCATGCAAGTAGGGATCTAGGCGAAAACAGACTGTTGCTCCATGGGAAATGTGAATCTGCCCTTGGGTCTTTCCTCTCTTGTACTTCTGCTTGGTGAGGCAGCAGCATTATCAGTTAATGTTTTTCTTATTTAGGGAGGTGATATGTTTTGTTTTCTAGGTAGTAAAGGAACGCAGACTCCTTTGAATACTCTTAGCTGCGGAATAAGTCATTTGAGAGAAATAAACTATTTGGGGGGAATCCCCTATTTAAAAGATAAAAAGTCCACATACGTTATTTCTGAATTGAGTTAATTATTAAATCTTAAGTGCCTTAAAAAGATGCTGCAATACTTTTAAGGCTTGATCTTGATTTAGAAAGAAAACTAGTGGCTTTGATAGAATATGTTGCTCAAATATAAAGACCATTTCAGTATTGTTTGCTAGATTTTAAATGAACAAAGGCTCAGTTGGATCCTTGATAAAAATTCAGATTTTTTATCTTGATGGTAAAGAAAAGTTCCTGACAGCTAGGGAGCAGCCTTCAGCTGGTTTCTTTCTGATCTCTTCAGCAGGAAAAAGTTGTCTTGTTTATCCAGAACTTTCAGAGGATTCCTATAATGAGTACATAAGTAATTGTTTGAGTAGTGTGCTAGTCAGTGTTTTATCTTTGTGATGAACTCTCTGGGAAAAACCACCCAGAGGAGGAAGGATTTATTTTAAAAAGCTCATGGTTTCAGAGGTTTTCAGTCTGTGGACACTTGGCTTTGTTGTTTCTGGGCCTGTGGTGCGGCAGGTTTCACGGAGGAGGGGGTGCAGAAGAGCAAAGCTCTTCACCTTTTGGCAGCTGGGTGAGGGAAGAGTGTGCCCTTCAGAGGCACAGTGCCCAGCCACCTGCTTCCTCCAGTTAGGCCCTGCCTCCAGTGCCATCAGCTAGGGATGAAACTTTCAATATGGGAGATTTCAGGGGACATTTAAGATCCAAAGAGTGACATGAATTTAGGTATAGATTGGACATGATTTGTAATCATACTTATCTCTGTATCTTTAGCAATTTTGCATCCAGCTTAGAGCAGTGAGTCATAAAATCTTAAGTTTTACTTTTGGCTTTTGTGATGCAGTACTACTGTCATTTATGACTGTAATGGTATAGAATGACACAAGAATTATGTTCATGATACCAGAGCTATTTTGGAGTATAAGACTCAAGGGAAGAAACTGGTCATTCTAATAGATATGCTGTGTGTGGTAGTGATTAATACATTAGTTGTATTAATGAGAACCATATGAAACTTATTTCATACAACATCTTTTTCTGCTGAACTTACTTGTGCTATATAAAATCCTTTATCCTATAAGAAGACTGTGCAGTGGGTTAGAGGAAGACTTGTTTTCAGAAAGTCTATTTTGATGAAAGTGCCAAAATTAAATTACTGATGTATATTTGAAGTGATCTTTTTTGTGTGTGCATGATAAGTTCTTTTTTATATTATGGAAGGGAGCAAAGCAAAGAGTGTATCTGATTTGCTGATGAGCATCCATGCATGTTGTGAAAATGTCATGAGTCTGCCGCTGAGGGCTTGGGTTTTGTCCCCTAATAGTGTCCATTCATGGGTTGCTCAGCAGTCACTTCTGTTTCACCTACCCCTTTGGGTTGTAGTGAGAGTCATTATCGTTATAGATTTGTGTGACTTCGAATGGTATGAATGACTTAGTAAATCTGATTTGAACCTGTAGATTTTTTTGCTCATCCATTGAGAATTTCAGTTGTGATTATTGTCCGAGAAAGGGGTTCCCTTTGTCTTTGCCTCTGAGTAACATTATGGTCGCTGTCTTTATCTACAGAGGCTGCTTTATGTGGTATTATTGAGGTGTATGGTTGTAAAACATAGTTTTCAAGTATGACTTGAGAACTCAAAGGGGCATTAACATGGGGAGTTGCAGGAACACGTGTGCAAGGGCCACTGACTTTTGGCTCTGTCCTTGCTGTAATCATACCTGTTTTTATCTTGGGCCAGTGAATTAGCTGTGTTCTAAGAGCAAAGTGGTCAAGCATGTTACAGTGAAATACCCCTGTGTTTAAGAGTTGATGCATGTATTTGAATTGGTGAGAGGCATATATTTGAATTGTCTTAAGAGGTAGACTGTTGTAGTCAAGGTTTTATAGGCTTCATGGAACAAAGAGGAGTAGCAAAAAATTACTGGAGCCTTCCTATTTTGGAGCAGGAACACACATGTAGGAACAAAGGGAGTATTGTATAGTTTTGTTCTTCTTGATCCCATACTGGGTATAATAGAGGACCATAAAACACAAATATGCCTGAAATCATTGCTTTCTTAGTTTGTAACTTGTCTGTATTGTCCTGTAGTGAAGTAATTCCAGTATGTAAATAAGAGTGGAAACTTGGAGTCTCTTGTGTTCACATGCTGTGCATCCTGGTTGCCTTCAATGATTAATAAAACATCTTTTTAGACTGTTATGTGATTCACCATGATAAAAACCCAGCTGGCTTTAGACACCAGGTTTGAAGCAACTGCAGCACGTCAGTTACTCCCCACGTGTATGTCTTGTCCTGTCTTAGCATGAGTCTTAGCAGGTTTCTGAGATTAGAGACCTTATTCTTTAAAAGAGAGATTTTCATGGGAGGGGGGTGTGGGGAACAAGGAATCCTTGAGTAGTGAGATGGTTGGAGGCGGAAAGCTACTGAAATACATGAGCATGCTTTAGAAACGTCCTGTGTACTGAATTGAAAACCTGCCTTGTAACGAACTTGACACTTAGATCCCAAATTTGGACAGTGAAATTTTAAGAATTCTAGTTCCAGATGAGAATTCAACCTGTCTAAGAACAGTCTTCTATAAATAACTTGCATTTAGACCAGTACTCAGGGTAAGCCATGAGTTGCTCTTATCTGTGATGCTTATTTTTTGTTAAGTACTTTGTTTAGACTTTATTCGATTTGGCAATGAACTCTTGAATGACACATTGAATGTTTCAAGAAGGTCTGAAACCTGTAGTGAAATCTGGACTCTAATGTGAAGTTAAAAGGTTTGGATTTTCATGATTTTTAACATTCCCCCAAACCCAATAATTGGAATAGTTATAAAAATTGAGTTGTGCTGCCCCAATTTCCCATTTTAAGAGGAAAACGTCCCTCAGGTTTAAAATGTTCTGTCTGAGCTCTAGTGACTAATGCAGTTGGAATTACCAACTCTGCTCCAGAGGCAGGAAGTTATGTTAGAGCTCCATTACTGGCAACATTATTGCTAGGAACTGACCCTATGGTCCCTCAAGTGTGGGTAATTCTGACTTTTCTATAAACTGTGGATGTGCACCAGTCTCCTTTAATGCTTAAATCTTCCAAATAAAAACAATTTCATTGTTCATGGACTTTAGATTTACCCATGCTTTGTGGATTTTTCAGAAATTGGCTTTTTCTAGAATCTTTAATTTTTGTAAGAGACTGGTATATGAAAAATATCAAGTGAATGATTTCACAGAAAACTCAGTGTGTATGGTGTGATCACTAGCTCAAAGTGCATGTTTATTCCTTTCTTGCACTTTTGGAGTGGTTTTTCGGTTGGCCAGGAAAAAATTGTGCTTATGCAAATTAAAGATGAATCCCCTAAATTAAATGTCTTTTCCTCTCCCTAATGCACCTTTTTAGGTCTTTGAAGACAAGAGAATTAAGAAGTGTTTGGGGGAGATTAAGTTCTATTGTTATGGAGAAATATTTTGAGAGGAAAAAAATTATAGTTGTATAATCCAAAGACTGCTTCATTGCAATGAGATCTGATTTAGTTAAGTAATACTAAAAGTTGAAAGTGTTGATATTTGATTTTTTAATACGTGTATTTTCCATAACATGAAACTTGTCTCTAAAATGTACTCACTAGATTTTTCTCTAGATTTTTTTTAAGGAGTTACATTGCTTGCTTGGTATCTTTGATTTTTTTTTTTTTTTTTAAACTGGAGATTGAACTCATGACCTCACACTTGCCAGGCAGGTGCTTGTGCCACTGAGCTAACTCCCTGGCCGTTGTCTTTTTGAGACAGGGTCTTGCTCTGCTGTTCAGGCTGGCCTTGAGCTCACTTTGTAGCCCAGGCTGGTCTTGAACTCGAAACGATCCTCCTGCCTCACCCTCCTGAGTGCTGGGATTACAGGCATGTGCCACGAGGCCCGGCAACATCTCTGGTTCTGTTAGTGATTAATACAGTTGTCAAGGGATATTTGGGTCTTGAATTAACATGTTAAAAATAAATAATTGCTACATAATTTTTACCAGCATTTGTGATCAACAGAATTATGCCCCCCAAAGTCTACATCCTGATCCCCAGAACCTGTAAACTTGTTACTTTACATGGCAAAAGTAAACAAACCCCCCTAAAACAAAAAACAAAAACAACAATAACAACAAAAAACCAAAAACTTTGCTGATGTGTTTACATTAAAGATCTCCATATGGAAGATGAAATTGAATTATGTAGGTAGGCCCAGTGTATTCACAAGACTCCTTGTCAGAGGGAGAGAGAAGGAAGATTGAAGCAGAAGGTGTGAGGTCAGGAGCAGAGGTTGGAGTGAGGCAGGGCCTGGAGCCAAGGGCTCTGGGAGCCTCCAGAAGCTGAAGAAGACAGGGAAGCAGGAGTCTTCAGGAAGGACATGACTTTCCAATACTCCCAAGTCAACCCATGGATTCTTCTGTCAGCAGAACTATTAAGAGAATGGATTGATGTTATTTTAAGCTGTTCAATTTGAAGTTAGTGGTTACAGTAGCATTAGGAAACTAATGACAGCGTTTCTGTTACCTTTTGTCTTTTAAAAATAACGATTGTATCAGCCTTTCATTGGCTCTCAATTATGAGACAGTTTCTAGGAAACAGTAGATACATAAACTGGTGAAAAAGTGCAGCAACCTTAGCACTCTGGGAGCTGAGGCAGGAGAATCACAAATTTGAACCTAGGCAGTTTAGTGACTTGAAACCCTGTGATAAGCAAACAAAAAACCAAAAAATGGGTTGGAGATAAAGCTCAGTGTGAAGACCACACAGGGTTCAACTTTTAGTAGTAACCCCACCTTAAAAAAAAAAAAAAGAAATAGTTTGTCTTTGTAGACCTATTGCTTGTGGCTCTAAAAAGTTACTTTTTTGTACCAACTTCCCATACTAAATTTATTGTCACTAACATGTATTAAATTTTTTAAAAATTACTTTTTAGCCGGGGGTTTAGCTTAGTGGCATAAGTGTCTGCCTGGCAAGCGCAAGGTTGTGAGTTCCATCCCTGGTACCAAAACAAACAAACAAACAAAAAAATTACTTTTTAGTCTCATACTGTGGTTTTATTAAATTACATTGTATCTGAAACACTTGATAGAACTTGCTGTGTGTGTGCCTCTTCTGTGCATTTCATCTGTGGATTATGAAGCAAAGGATATAAGGAATGAAAGTTGAAAATGTTAATATTTGAAGTAAGTGTTGGGATGTGGAGAATCTGTCCATGTTATTTGAAACAGTAAAATTACATAATTTGATCTTCCTATTTTTATATGCTTTTCAATGAAGTTTATAATGGCTTTCATACTTATATGTTAGAACCTAAATATGAAAACCCAGTGATTTCACCAGCAAATTGGCTGGAGGGATAGGAAGGAATCCCTGGGGCTGGTTTTAGTTTTTGTAGGGTGTAGTGCAAGTGCTTGCCTAATTGCTACTGAGCTCACACTTGTTAAAGGCTAAGCACTATTACATCTCCCAACAGTGCATGAGATAGGTCTTTCCACCACGATAGTCATTTTAGAGATGGGAAATGAGGCTTAGAAAAATAAGTGGCACATTTCCATCCTTCCACACTTGTCTGCCTCACCACCCATCTACTCTGTACTTTTTTTTTGCCATGACCTAGCTATCCTCCTGCAAGCAAGAATCAGCACTCAGGCTGTACGTAGATTGCTCTCAAGCCTCTATTTCCCTCCAGGAAATTCCATTGGGCTATATTGTACGTCTTTGAAGTACTCTGGCCCACTGATAAGTAATGACTAATGATGTTACTGTCTAAGTCTGTTCAGGCTGCTAGACAAAGTACTGTACTTCAGACTGGATATAGACAATGGAAATTACTGGGCATGGTGGCTTATGCCTTTAATTCCAATACTTTGGGGGACTGAGAACGATCGCAAGTGTTAGTCCCACCTGGGTAACTTAGTGAGACTGTCTCAGAATAAAAAAGCATGGGGACATAGCACAGTGTAATGACTGAGTTCATTTCCTAGTACCACCAAACAAATAAAAACTGGTTATCGTTCTGGAAGCTGGGGATTCCAAATCAGAGTACTAGCAGAACTAATGTCTAGTAAAGGCCTGTTGCTCATAGATGCTGCCTTCTTGCTGCTTCTCTACATGATAGAAGAACAAATGGGGCCTCTCATGCCTCTTCAGTGGCCTTGCTCCCATCCATTATAGGAATCATCTAAAGGTCCCATCTGTTAGCACTCAGGTTGCAGGCTAATTTAGCATGAATTCTGGAAAATGAACATTCAGACCATAGCATCCACTACGCTATGATATTGGGGCTTTATGACTTTGTTACAGTCACAGAACCATATTCTTACATGCATTTACTACAAAAGGAAAGATAAAGATCTTTGAGTTAGGGCTTGGTAAAAGAAGCAGAAAGTTTTCTCGAAGTTTTACCGGGGGCATTTCGTACAAGGACTTGAGAATTTACAACCTTACTATAGTGACATTGTGAAACTTTCCCTAAGCCCTGTGATCATGCAAAACAGTGTGGTTAAGAAATTCCCTACCCTCTTAGTTTACCAAGAAATTTTCCTTCACAGATGTCTGAAAATGAGACCCCTTTATGTGGCATCAAAACCAGATACATCATTCAAGGGCCCATCCTCTGCTTTACAGGTCTCTGCTTGTTTCTGCTGATCAGTCAGAATAAAATTCCTATTACCCAAACTTGGGTTGTACTTCTTTCTTTCATCCAGACTCCTGAACCTTTGCCTGAGCCTTGTGTCCCCTGCCGAGTTCGCGTAGCCACAGGGTAAGACCTTGCATGATCCACCATCTGGCTAGCTACTTTTTCACCGATACCTTGTTCCTTCTAGCCGTTTTATCCCCACTATGAAAGAGAAAAAGGAGAAACTTCTCCCTAACTCCTGTGATGCTGCCTACCTTATGATCAGAATAATAATTCCCCCCTCACCTTGTAGTAGTGTTTTTGAAAAAGTATCCCCTTGTAAGTTCATACTTTTTCTTTTCTTGTCTTTTTTTTTTTTCTGACACATTACTTTGTGAGCAAAGCAAACAAAAGCCCAGCTAAAGTGGGCAGGAGAGTATTCTGTCTGCCACAAGTCTGCATTCCAGACTTTGACTGACTGCAGTGGGAATCTGTTCCATGGGGGGCTGGGAATGTTTTTAGGTTTCCAGCTTCAGGTGAATCTATATGAAGCGAGTCATTCCACAGCTTCCATTGGAGCCTTTGTAATGGTTCTGCAAGTGGTTATTTCTGGAGGATTACAAGAACACTCATTTAGAACATTTCTCATTTTCTCATATGCATTTGATTTCTGCATTGGAAATAGTGGTTTTTGAAGCATGGATGTATATTTAAACTGTTGAATATTATAAACCTTAATGTATATTTATTATTTAGTAAGTATTTTTGCCTAATTATCTGGAGATCTACTGTCTCTGTGGAGTGGTAATAATATGACAGTAGTTCATTGTGTGACTTTTTTTCTATGAAGCAATCGAAGTGCTATAATTGAAAACTATGTAATTGGTTAAAGCAGGTGATTGCTGAAAGCCAGTTTCTTTTTCCTTTAACCAAACAAGGAAGCAAAGAATATAGACTTAAAGAGGTAAATTTGTTTCAGAGTGTACCAGAACATTTGAAGATAGGCTAATCTTCCAGAGGTGTACTTTCTCATGTTAGTATGTATACATGTAACGTGGTATAAATTTTGGCCAGGGTGATTGCTGGTATGTTATATACCATACAGAAAAGCCATAGTGGATGAGAGCCTCAGAACATATTAGTTCAGTTTAATTATTCAGCTTTGTTATGGGAAGGGCTTTGACCAGGAAACCAAAGACCTGGATTATTTTGCCATCATGATGAGTTATAAAATTGCTCTTTTCTTTGTGTCAATCACAATGCTTTCCTTTTACTTACCGTCAGTGTTTTTCTTTTATCTCACTGATTGGTCCTAAGACTAAAGTGAAATGTGTGTAAAAACATTAAGGTTTGGGCTGGGGATTTAGCTCAGTGGTGTGAGCGCCTGCCTGGCAAGCGTGAAGTCATGAGTTTGATCCCCACTGCCACAAAAAAAAAAAAAAAAAACCAAAAAAAACCATTAAGGTTCAAAGAGCTGTTGGAATGCTAAAGAACACTTGCACAGTCACGGCCCTTAGGAGTGCATCCTTTGTTTCTGAGTCACCTCTGATTTATCATTTCTAGGCCTTGGGCCATTCTGATTAGCAACACTTACTTTGTGCTTTGGCGGAAGGATGTCCCTTGAACAATCTCTTGTCACCCCTTTGTAAAACTCCCAAATGTTTATCCTTGCACATAAACGCCAGTATTCTGATCATTGTTACTTGTACTCAACCCACCAGGAATATTGACTGTGTGCAAGTATTTGTCTGAGTTGCTTTGTTAAGGAATCCAAAACACCAGAATCAAAATTTGTAGTATTACCAAAGCTGTAAAGTTGGTATCATTTGTCAGGAACTTCTCTGCCAAATTTGACCTTTATGTATGGTAGCTGTCAGTGCATGCAGATATAGGGTATGGTTTGTGTTCTGTCCTGTCTTCCATGGCAGCCCTTTCTCCATCAGTTGGTAAGCGCCAGATTTCCCTTTGGCCATGTGATTCCTATGAATCCTCCCTGCTGTACTGGTTGCTCTTGCCAACACGAGTGTCTCCACCTTTGGCCTCATGGAACTTTTTATTTGTCTAGCTCTTCTTCCTAGACATTGGGGTGAATGTAAATCTTGAATCAACAAGCACATTCCAGGGAAGTCTTGGCACACTCAGATTTGAGGTCATCCGTGACCTTGTGGCACAGGTGAGATGATGCATAGACTTGCTGGCAGCAATGGAAAGCTCCTGTGTGTCAGACAGCCATTTCTCTGCACACATGTCACAGAATCCTATAAACCTCAGGTGCTCGGATTCTGACTGTTCTTCAAATGAAGAAAGTGTGATGGTAGAGGGAAGTGCATTGAGTAAAGGCATCCAGCTGCTAAGTGATAGAATCTGGAGTGGTCTTTGTTGTCATTCTAGCTCTACTGCCTCATTTACATAGAGGAGATTGGGTGTGTGGTTTTGTTAGTGAACACTGTGATCTGCATCTTCTCCTTTCCCAGATAAGCCCCATTCAACTTTTACTAACTCTGTTGGTCCTAATGAAAGGGTTTCCCTTTGATTGCTGCTTATTGCTTCTAGTTTTGTGCCTTGCTCTACAGCAGCATCATGTGCCCACTGGTACACACTTACTCAAGGTACAGGCACCCTCTTTGGCTGCCCTGTGTGCGGGCACAACCTGGAACTGCAGTGCAGGCCTCAGATTGACCATAAGACAGTACTCTGGTAAATCCTACCACAAGCCTCCCGAGAGGGCATCCTTTGAGCATTTCGCCTGTAGCCTTAGCTACTTGCCCAGTGCTGGAA
>RJWT010001869.1:0-20332 GCA_004365215.1 Cuniculus paca | reverse complement strand
AAGTGGACACACATGCAAAACACATAGACAGTCGCTCACTTACTGGCTAGGGTCCTGCTAACCTCCCAGGGTTGTTGTTTCCTTACAATGATCCTCATCACTTTGTAGGTGCAAGGGCGTCCAGGGACAAGTGTCTCACTTTAGGGTCCCCTCCTCATGAGCTTGTGTGTGGTGTCTTAAGGGCAGTGCATCAGACAGCCTGAGTAACTAGACCCAAGCCTTTGCCATTGTTCAAAACCAACTGTTTTGCTGCCATGCAATGGAAGACAGGGACTGCCTTGAGCTCACTTCCAGCTATTTTCCAATGCAGCTGCTGTGTCATTTCAGAATAGGCTGTGAAACCTACAGGCTTGTTCATCCTTTTCATGCACATGTGCTGGCATTTGGCATGGATAATTACAAATGTTAATATGTGAAATTGCACAGGAGTTGGTCAAACTTACTATAAACTTGATGACTGGATTTCTCCAGAGTCCCTGGTTTTCCCATTTCCTTCTCTGGTGAAGAAGGGATCATCCTGAATCTTGCATCTCTTTTTGTAACTCTCTCTGTAGTATTTGGGATAGGCTTCTGGCCTACTCTATCAGCTTAGGTAAATCTCTGGCTCTCAGGGGAAGCACTTGTGGGAAACTGTAGCCCGTGTGAACTATGACTCTAAAAACAGTCCTAGCACCTCAGTGGAATCTCATCATGTATCCTTTCCCCTACAGTACCTGCTCTTGTGGGTCAGCAGCTGCTGCCATGGTAGCTCCAGTCTCATCCACAGAGAAGGCACCATTCATACTTTTTCCTTGGTCCTCTCTACAGTCCTAAGTAACGAGATATCAGGAAGCATAAGTGATTGGAGTATTTATGGGGCAAATAGCCCTGGTATTTCAGGTCGTTCACTAGACCTTGAAGCCTAGGTAATTCAGGATAGCCATTTGCTGTAGAGTCAGCAACAACAGATACTTCATGTAATCTGAATCCTGAAATGTTGTGGTTCAACTCTCTGCCTTGCTGAACACTATGTTGTCTTGAGAAAATACTATGTTATTATGAGTTTAAGTTGTCTTAACTCTGGATGGGGAGGGTATCATCTGCCTTATGCTAGTAGTTTGAAGAATTGGGGAGTTATCAATATTAAAAGACAACACACATGATAAAAACACAGCTTCCCCAGTTTCCTTAAGCTTTACACCCTTCCCCCCTTCATATACATGTTCTGAATGCATGAATTTATGGAACTTATGCAGATCAGAGGGGGCTGTTTTTGAAGACAAAAGTGTTGCTTTTATAAAGATATAATCTTTATACTTTTAATTCTTTCCATTCCTGATATATTCCCTTAAAAATGCAAATCCCTTAAATAATGTTACTACTAATACACTTTGAGCTCTTCTGTCATCAGATTCTGCACAGACTCTTTTAGGATTTGTATGAGGCTAATTTGTTAAAAAGTAATGAATTAAATGAAAAAAAAAAAAAACAAAAAACAAAGCTTAGCTTGGCTAGTAATAATTCCTGAGGCCAGTTCTGCTATGATTGTAGTCATTATTAAAGTGTGTTGGACTTTTACAGAGAAGTTTGAATATGAGACCCTTTAACTCTGAGCTGAAAGTAGGCTTTGTCATACATATTTATTCCAACTAGTTGTATTCTTCAAAAATCCAGCAGGTCCCCTTTACAAAAATGCCAGGTTGATATTCCAGTTCGAAGATGAGTGATAGAATCCTTTTATTTCCCCAGAATTTATTGTCTAGTGAGGGATCAGATGTTACCATATAAACTGCAAGGCAGTAAGTAGATCCTGTGACAACATGTAAATAAGCATAGGTTTTATTTATTCAGCACTGGTTGTGTTTAGCAGTGTTGTAAGCATTGTACAACTGCTCTCTCCTTCAAATTCCATAAAGCAGTGGGGAAACTATAGACAAAGAAACCAGAGTGCAGAGTTTAGAGACCTTGCCAGGGAACCCAGGATAAATCTGAATTGTTCTTATTCTTGTTCAAGTGACAGGGGAAGCATAGAAGAGAGCCTCCTGACTACTCAAGAAGGATAGCAGTTGGAGAGATTTGCATGTGGTGGTGCTCCTGAGCTGAATTCTCAGCTGGGACAGTGAGCAGAGCAGGACAGCTGGGTCTGAGGAGAGAGGAAAATATATTTCAAGTGGGACTTTCTGTAAGTGGTGGTGGGGCATGCTAGGTGACAGTGGATCAGTCAAGTTTACGTTACTGTCATGAAATACCAGAGATAATTATGAAGGGAAAAGTTTTGTCTGATGGCTCAGGAGGTTCCAGTCCAAGATTCAGTAGACCGATTTACTTTGGACCTCTGGTGTGGGTGGTGGATTGCAATAGTGAGATGCATGTCTGACAGACTGCTCACATCATGAACCAGTAAGTGAACAGAGTAAGAGACTAGGGTCCCACAGTCTCCTTTGACCATTCCCTGAATGCCCTAAAGACTTCCTGTAAGGTACCATCACCTCACAACAGTGTCACTCTGACTTTTTACATGTGAGACCTATTAAGCAAAATACAGCCTTTAACAAGGCTAAGTTATAGAGTTGAGATTTTTAATCCTATGTTATTATAATTAAAATCACACTTGGAAAACAGACAATATGTACTCTTTGGGTCAAACATATTTATAGTCACCCTGGTTATGGGTATCCTTGCACTTTGAAGATAGAGGTTTAATAGTATTCAAAGGTAGGCATGATGGCCCATGCCTGTAATCCTAGCTACTCGGAGGCTGAGCAGGAGAAATGAAAATTTGAGACCAGCCTGGGGAATTTTTTTTTTGCTTCAAACAAACAAAAGTCTGAGATGTATCTCGGTAGTACAGTGCTTATCTTGTGAGGCCCTAGAAAATCCCCAGCCCTAGTGGAGGTGATAGTGGTGGTGGAGTCAGGGGTAAAGCTGAGCTCTCCACGAGGGTAAGACCACCTAGGTAGAATTTTTGAGAGAGGAGAGGAAGGATGGAAGTCTAGATGAATGTGCTGGGATTGGCACAGCGGAAATGCCTGAGGAAAGAGATCCCCTCGAAGATCCAATTATGAGATTAGAAGGCTGACTGGAGCCACACCGCAGAGTGTCACTGCTTGCTCTTAAATTTTTACATGATTTGTCGAATAAATGGAGAGAAGAACATCTAGTTAGTTTTTAAATTGTGATTCTGCAACTTAATTGGAACTCTATATCCACCCCCCCACCCAAAGCTGGTCAAAGCAATAGTGGGGGAAAAATATTTCAAATTTAAAAAATTTTCATGGTAATGGCTATAATTTGCAAAGAACTTAAAATTGAGTTGTTGTTTTGCTTTTTTCCTAGATGTGTCCCAAACAATGTTGCTAATTGTAACTTTAAAACATACCCTTCTCATGCAAACATCTATAGTAGACAAATTCTACCTAGTCAGTTCCCTTTGTGTGTATGATTTACTTTATTCTAGTCGATACTTGCAATTCAAGTTTGTTTGGTTGTTATTGCTGTAGAATTCCATTATGCACACATACCATAACTTGTTCATTTTAATATTGATATTCGAATTATTTAGGGATATATGTCCATTTTCGGTTTCATTTTTGTTAAGATTTCCTCGTGGAAGATAATGTAATGTGGTAACATTATCTGTTGCTGAGCCAACATGAGCTGATTAATACACAGAACCATTTTCTTAATTCCAATACATACAAATGGTAGAACCTGGAGTCATCCCAAAAGCTCTTCAGATCTTAAATTTGTAATTTATTATTTCTGCTAGTTCAATAAGTACATTGTACAGAAATTTGAGAATGTGAAGTGACACATTTAGAACAAAAAGACCACGTGCCACAGTGCATGGCCACACTTTTTTCATATTCTACTGCTTCAGTTTTCCACCTCACTTTTTTAGACTTATCTAGTACCTCTGGGAATGGCTTACTGCATGAGAGACTGTTCCACTGGTGGAACTCACTTATGCAGTAGCCAAATAGCTGTATTAGTGCTGTGTGTCAGAGCAATCCTTGGGCATGCTTCTTTCACTGGCAGTAGGTGACTTGGTGATTATCTACTTGAGTTGCCTTTTACACACAGGGGTGGTTAACAGGGGAGTGGATTTATTATGTCACATGTCATTGTTTTGAAATCGCTGAAAGGGGAGGGAGCCAGAGTGTTGTAGCTTTGTGTTTGTACCAGAGCTTTTATTTGAGAGTCATCTTTGCTTTGATATTTCTCATATTTATATTTCTAGTTCATGGGCTTTTTGCTTAGCTGTAACTCACAAGGTAAACAGACGAAAAGGGAAATCATTCAGTCACCAGTATACCTTCACTTGCAAGGTTAAAATCAACTCAGTGTTTAGAAGCATCTGGGAGATTGATGGTATTTTTTGCTGCAACCGCATTATTTGTTTTTTAGATAGATAATTATCTGATTCTGTCAAGAAAAGTACAAAAAAGTACAGGCATAAAATGGGTTTTAAAAGATGCAGGAATAGGTATGAGGTTGACTCACAAATATGTAATAGAAAAGTGTCTGCATCATCAGTGATAAATGTACCCAGTTGTATCAGCAGTAACAGCCTGAGTAGAATCTGTGTTTGCAGTATTGGTCTTAATGAATGAAATGAGAACTGATACTCAACATGAACCTCACCATTTGTAGATTATTCTTCTGTGTCCGGCTGAAGGACAGAGTAGAGATTTTGAGACTAAGGATATAAAACTACCCTCAGCACCATAAAGAATACCGGGGCTGCTCCTGAAACCTGGTCTGGAGATGAGTAGGTTTCTTCCCTGTGCCTCAGGCTCAGTGTGCATGGAGACTTTGGATCCTGCTCCGCCTCAGATGCCTACAGATGAGTATAGATGTGGGACAGGTGAGGACTGAGGCAACACTTTGCTCCAGGAACTGGGGGAGTTTCCAGAAGACAGCCTTTCCCCCGTGAGGATCCCAACAGTTGAACCAGAGAAGGATTGGAAGGACGTTGGTTTCCACTCTTTTCCTCCCTCCAGGAATCGGATGGTAAGGAATAGCACTACATACTTCAAGGGTGACCCAGATGAGTATAGGATCTACATTTGTGCAGTCATGAGAAGGATGGGTAGCCCAAGCGAAGTCCCTTGTCCTCCAACCTTGGGTTTGTTTTGTGTTTAAAGTAGGGTCTCAAGGGTATCTAGAGGGCAGGGACAGCATCATTGCATGCTAGTTTCTTCCCTTCTACTACCCCTTTGCTCAGCTTACTGACCACACATGAAAAGCCAGTCACATTAATTTGCACGCATACCTGATGTTTAATTCTCTCACTGTTAACTATTTACAAAAACTTAATCCTTTCAAGAATGAGAATGTGCTGTTACTGGATGCTGTGCACGACATGTCAGAACACTGGTGTGGTGATCATGTTACTCTACCACATGCCCCAAAACAAAGATCTGTGGTTACCTTAAGGAGACACCTAAAGTTTTTGCTAGCTCAAAGAATTTTAGGTATTCATTTCAGGGCATTTTAGACAGAGGGAAAATGCAGCTCAGAAAGCAGTTTCACAAGTATTGGATGCAGTGTTGTGAGTTCATTGGGATAAATGTATACTTTTCTCTGATGGGCCCTTGTAAGGGCCAACACATTGAATATATACATGGCAATATGTTAAAAGAATCAGACATACAAGCAAATGCTTCTTTCTTGTGCAGGTTTGCACATCACATCATTGTGTACTGTTACATGGTGATGAAGATGAAGCAAATGAAATAACGATGTCTGCTAGTGGACGTGTGTGTATTACTTAAGCTGAGGATATTTCCCCACTAATATACATTTCATCAAAGTAATTATTGCAAATCCTCTTTTTTTTTTTCTCTTTCCTTTTTTGATAGCTAGTATCATGAAGATAAAGACATAGAGAACAAAACCTATGTAACCCTCAGGGGCTGAATGTTACAGTAGGGACCAATTGTAGCTGCCTCTGTTTCTTTAAAGGTCACAGACAGTCGTTCTCTGGCATGGTCATAGTGTAAATTATTTGTTCAGTCAAACGTGACTCAAAGCTGCCATGTTATTATTGATATATTTACAGATTTTAAAGGAACATTGTCCCCAAAGGGTTAACAGTTGTCTTACTTTTTTCTCATTGATGGAACAAAATGCGTAACACCCAAGGTTAAAGGAAGGAAGGTTTATTTAGCTCAATTTGTAGAGGTTTCAGTCCTCTACCGTTCATAGTTGGCTGGCTCCAAGGCAGGGTGGCATGGCAGAAGGGCATCACAGAGGAGAAGCAGTTCATGACAGGCACAAGGCAGTGTAGCAGAAAAGTAGTGAAGCAGCAGCAGCTTGGCAGCAGCCTTCTTTTTATCTCCAGTGTTCCATCCAGGCTACCTACTCTTAGCACTCACGCATGGGTGGGCCATCCCATTATCCATTCCTATAACTATGCCACATCAATCAGTGCACTAATTTAGTAATCACACACCCTTAATCTCAGCATCACACACCCTAGATCCAGCCACCTCTAAAATGCCCCACCTATGAGAGTGCATGTCGCTTTGGGGGAACATCTAGATGCATGCCTTCACAACAGTCAAGATCTTCATTAAACTTCCAGGGTTCAAAGGAGTTAGAGGGTTTGGTCACCTGGGGTCATCGTCAGGGGCTGATTCTGATGGGTGTTAGAAATTCCAGCCTTTCCAAGGAAGGCTAAGTAGCAGAGAGTGAGCTGTCTTTTCAAGAACCTATATTGTGAGTCATAGTTGATTCTACTTAATGCAGCATAGTATTTTAGACCTTTATTTTGTACCAGGCACTAGTTAATACTTTTACTTACCTTTGTTGCTCTTGTCCTTCTTATTAGTGGACTCAATACTGTCTCTGGTTTGCAGCCTGCATGTGGTAGGACCCAAGACATGAAATGACCTTGGCCTTTTTGTCCTTTCATTTTAACTGATAGTTTAAATAGACAAACAAAATTTGTAATATAGGCTCATATTTTCAATGCCGAAGTTAGATAATATATTTCTTTTAAATCGGGTTTTGTTGTGTAGACCGGTGAATGTGGTTGAGGATGCCTTATTTCGTTTCTTTTTTTTTTTGACCACAAAATATATATATATTTTTGTATTGGGGAGTAGAAAAGAAGGCAGCTCCCATACTGGGCCCTGTTTGTTGGCGGCTTCTTGTTCCATAAGTTTAAGAAGGTTTTGAGGAAATAAAACTTGTTTGGAAAACTCTGGGTGTAGTTGCTTTGTATGTTGTGATGGGCAAAAGGGATGAAGTGAAGTGTGAAGGCCCCTCACACCCTCCATCTGGCCTCAGACTATGTCCTGGAACCCTGGGGTGGAGAAAGCGCCCCTTTCATTCCTGTTTCTTGGGATTGTTGACGGCCACATAGTGATAGAGCACAACAAGCAAGAAGAGCAACACGCCCAGCATGTTGGCGAATATGGCGAGCTGTATGCCTGTGATCATCCTGGCCAGCTCCACCGCAGCTCCAACACGGCCTATGCACAAGCACGAGCTAAATTACCTAGTGAAGGCGCCTTATTTTGGCAAGGGGCTGTGCTTTGGTAGGGCGTTGGCATGGGGCGAAGGTGTGAGGATGTAGGGAAGAGTTGGTCCTGCTATCCTCCAAAATATATAGAATCCTTCAGAGAGACAGTATTTCTAACTTGGTGTGAAATAGAACTGGAATTCATAATTTTGCCTTTTTGTAGAGTATTAGAGTAAGAAGACAATGTAATAAAATTGTAAACAAAATTAAAAAAAATTCTTTTAACAAATAGCAGTTCTAGGAAAAGTTATCTTAAACTTCATTTTGAAAAAATAGCCTTCCTTAATATAACTTTGTGCTGGATTTTATCTTTTGATGTGAATTGGCGATTTGAACAGTCGTGAATATTCAGTGTTGTAGAGAAGAAACTTCAAAGGACACAGATGATCCTGTGGTCTGGAGCATTAGTCACACCCACGTCTGGCTAGCTGGGCCCTCCTGTCAGGAGGCTGGGACTCGTGCTGTCAGCTTTGGATCGGCCTGGGAAGCGGGCCACGTGGGTTCACAACAGTCTGGGTGCTAGCCCGCTGGATCAGGAGGCCACGACCCAAGCACAGCAGCTTGAAGGCTATAAAGCTTTAAGGCAGATGATCTCATGATCATCAGCATATTGACCATTTCCTTGGCAAGAGAACAGTCTTTTTGGTCTACCAAAAACAAAAAAAAAAATTTTTTTTTTTGGATTCTTGGCTTGCATTTGTTTCCTGGGAGCATTTTTCTGCCCCCTCCTTATTAGATCACATCTCTGAGGGGGATTTTGACATAGATTTCTCTGGAGAACCTGAGCTGCTGGTAGCTGTTTTCTGCAGCACTGAGTTTGATTCGAATTCTGCCTGACCCTTTTATTTCAGCAACCTTCCACACTCAAAGCCAGCATCAGCAGGAGCATGTTAGAAATGCAGAGCCCTGGTTCTCTCTCCAGACTCCCAGAGACAGAGCCTGCATTTATGAAGATGGATGGTGACTTGACACCACATTGAAGTTTGAGCAGCATCTATCTGTTTGACCTGGCTTGTCTGCTTGAAATTCTCAATTGCTGATCTTTGACGTCTTCCTGTGTGGGTGGCGCAGTGATGCAGTGAGAGGAGACTTCTCCTAGGCAGGGATCTGCTGTACTGGGTTGGTCAGTTAGCATCTTGGAGATGGTTGGCATGTATGATTTTTGTAGGAAGTTTTTTATTGTGTTTTCTTATTTTAGTAAAAGCCCAATATGAATTTTATGTAGGGTGATTTTAAGAGGATCACTCTGTGCCTGGGCGCCATTCTCCTGCAATCTCATGAGGTAGTTATCACAGCTCCCAGTTTTCTGATGAGAAACTTAAAGTGTAGAGAGTTCAAGACTAATGTGTCTTACTGTTCAGCAAGGATCTAGGGTGTCTGACTTGAGAAGTCATGATCTTGACTATTCTATACCCTTCACATAGTTTATAGATTGTGAAACAGGACCAAGACTTAATTTATGAATGGATGAGACCTTATTTTTTTGAGATCCTGGATGTTTCTTGGAACTTGCATTGCTGGGAGTCAAATAGGGGTAAATATAAATATTCTGAGTAGTTTTGTATCTTATGTTGCACAAGGGCTCCTAAAAGGTGTTTTTTACAGCTGTAAATTTTCATTTATAGAATCTGTTTACTGAATATTGTGTAAATGGGGAAACAGTTTCAGGTTCTAGTTTAAAAAAAGTGTAGAGACACAAAAGGGAAGGAGGTACAGTGTTTGTGGCAGAGCCTCCATGTGTACCTATGTGAGCGAGAGAGATCATGGGACAGGCTGAGGCTGGCATGTTTGCTTGGGCCCATTTCATTACAGAGGGTGAGTCCTGTGTGACTTTGTTGAAAGAAGGAGTGAAAGTATGTTTGTGAGGGTCTTCAGGGCAGCTCTCCAGCAGAGACCCAGGTGGAATAGGGAGTTTATCATGGAGATCATTTAATCGTTTCACTCTTAGCTTCATGGGTCTAATACATCTGTGCACTCTAATCTCATGCCTAGTTAGATTAATTTGAAAGGAAATTTAGGGTATCGACTGTTTAACACAGTATGATCCTATACTTTCAGCTTGTGTAGGAACTTTTTGTGTATTTAGTTTCTTAACCTGTCGAAGAGGCTTGGCACAACTTAATTCCCTTTCATTCCCAGAGAAATTTTGAGAATTAGGTAAAAACTTGAATTGGAAAAACAACTGAAGAAAGAGGCCTATGTAGATACACGGTGCTGTATTTACCTTATGTTCCCCTGGTAGATCTGCTTAGTAACATACGGTTTCTGGAGGAACAGTGGCATTTCTATCTTGATATTCCAGATTTTTATCTTGTTGCTCGACTGCTTCGAGGGTGTATTCCTCTTGAGGCCACTGGCTTACTTGAAGAGGCTTTGTCTCTTGGTTGAGCACATTGTCTCTTCCTTTTTCAGGAAATACTGCTACAAAAGAGAGACCACTCTCCCCTTTTAACGTTTTAAAATGGTGAGTAAATGCATTTAAGTCTAGATAAACTTCATTCTTTAAGGGCCCAGGTTGTGGGTTTTTGTTTCTTTTTAAACTTTGAGTCATGCAGTTGTCTTATTAATACTTAAATACACTGACAAATTTATCAAGCCACATTCCTCAGTTTTGAGTGATATTCTTCCCATATTACGACTTGGAGACATTTAGATAACCTTCTGTACGTAGGAATTAGGGTACTGCTTGTTTAGCAGTTTCTATCATATCCAGTCTTCATGTATAAATTGCATACATGATAATTTTTATTGGTTCAGCTGTAGTTAACAGAGCTTTGGAAAGTGTATGATCACGTTACCTGAGCCATGGTTCCTGGTGCTAAATAAGACTGTGATTTTTGCTTTTATAAAATTTATTTACTGTAGGATTATTAAAAGTACCTGAGAGGTACTTAAATGCTGTTTACAGAACACAATTTATGTCCAGTTCTTCAGAAACTTTTCTAGTAAGATGTGAATCTTGCTGTGTTCTGGCTGTGTACCTTTTGGTTCTTTTTTCATCTAGTTTGGAAATTCCTTTACACGAGAATTTTCTTCTCAGTCTTGTTCTGAATTCTCTTATTGTCTGAAGTCGTAAGAGGATGCTGTTCTCCTCTACCTGCCCAGACACTCTGCTCTGAAGTCTTTTCACATCATGTAGGCTGGGGACTATAGGCCTGAGCATCTGCAGAATTTATTTCTGGATGCCCACATTTTCTTTCTTGCCCTAGATCTACTCATTTGAGCTATGTGTTGTTAGGTAAACTGGAAAGACTGCTTAATTTTTATAGTATGATATTTTGGGAGAAAGTAATTCTTAAACAGTGAGAAATGACTGTAAAACCTGAGGCTGACTTAAAGGTTAGTGTGGGGAGCCATTCTAACTGGAGAATCCTATCTTGGAAGGTTGTGATGTCTTGGAAAGATTTAGTTCTGTGCCATGCTCACCTTAGGTTTGTGTATGGATTTTATAATCCAGTGCCAGTCAGTGTTATCAACGCTGGATCCATGGATGGTGGTTCACAATGTATTAGACATTAATAAATATCTTGCATATGTTGAGGATAGTTACTAATGTGTCCATGGGCCAGGCTGATGAGTCTTCCCGAGTCACCAGGTTCTTGGTGGCAACCTCTGATCATTTAGATCCTTCCTGCAGTAGACTCTGTCTTCTCCCCCTGCCACCTACTCCAGTCTCCAAGTGTATTCACACAAACTTGGTCACCAGCCTTGCTTTGATGGGAGGAACACATCAGCACCTGACTGGGTATGGAGAGTTAGAGATGATGAAGATATCTGCCTGTCTTAGTTACTTTTCTCTCATTGCTGAGACAAAATACCTGACACCCAAAGTTAAAGGGGAGAAGATTTATTTAGCTCACAGTTTGTAGAGGTTTCAGTCCATAATTGGCTGGCTCCAAGGCAGGATGACTTCACAGAGAACAATTCATGGTAGCAGAAAGTAGCAAAGCAACAAGGGACAACCACAGCCCTTTCTCTTATATCTTATCCAGGCTACTTAAGGCAAGTAGCACTCACACCCTTAATCCTAGTATCCTTGAGCCTAGCATCACATCATGACTCATTCCCAGCATGTCACACTTTAGATCCAGCCACCTCTGAAAAAGCCCTACCTGTGAGACTGCATGAGGCTTTGGGGGACCTCTAAACTCATACTATAACACTGTCCTAGTATTCGAAGTATTAAATTACTGTTTTTTTAAAGAAGACATACACTTCAACATAAATTGTGTTTGGGATCTTATTTCAGCACCTATAATTTTGTGTTGGGCCATTTAGTACTAAGAAGAATGGAGCAAAGCCATTGAGGGAGACATCAGAATGGACAATTGAGTATCTCATCCTGTTCTGGGATGCAAGCAAGATTAAACGTTGTTTTCTAGCTTCTCTTGCTCTTTGCCACATGAGACATCCCACAGGTGAAGCACACTACCTTTTATTTTCCTCTTACTAAGAGTTAATGCTGTGTTCTGATTTCCCTCTCAGTGTGACATTGTGAGGTTGAGTGTGGGTGAGAGCGGGCTGGTGCTTCCTGCCTATGCCTTGGCTGGTTGCTAGGTGACCCACAGAGACGTGCTCTATAGCTCTGGCCACCCTCCTCCCACCTCCCCATGTCTTGTCCTGAGTTGATAAATAACCCACCATCTTTTGGAAGAGGACAGCTGCAAGGGAGGGAAGCATTCAGTTCAGATGCTTTTCTTCCACTCAGCTGTTTGAGCCATTACTCAGCCTAGGCAGTTACAGACACAGCCTTTTGTGTATCCCACATCACTGCCTCCCACCAAAGGCTGCACAGCTTTTAGAGGTTTGGAGATGTAACTTAACTCATCTTCAGTTTAAAGTGTATTATTAAATTTTAATGTTTAAATTGATGGATATATTTTCAACCTTTATTTGATTTCTCTCAATTGATTTTTTCCCCTTCTTCCCCAGCAGATGAGGCATTTTAAGGGAGAGAGCTAGATACAACCCCTATTCCTGAGGATCGAAATGAATTCTGAAAGCTCTTCATATAAGCAATAAAATATCAGGCAACCATTATTATGGTTATGTCTGTCAACATAGAGTGGATATGTCTCCTGAGTAGAAAAAAAAAATCAGCCCTGCAAGGGGAAAATAAATGCTAATGTAGGTTCTGCTACTGCTGATGAGAAATGAGAAGCATGAAGGAGGTACAGAGGTGAGTCAGCTCTCTCCTTTCCCGCATCTGGTTTCTCCACCTACATGGGTAGGGGTGATTCTGTTGTCTCTTTATTTAATGCCCAGGGCTTCTGTCTCTTGATGTGTGTAATGCCTTGTTCTCTTGTCTGGTTCTGTCTTGACCACCAACCTTTGAGTTGTGACTGAGATTGCTTGTTACTGACACTTGGGTTCACAGATGCAGGAATTAGGGTATGTGGTGGGAGAGGGCAGAACCTGTGGGTGCACAGCCTTTTGACTGGGAGTCAGTCAGCTATTCACATGAAATGGTTCTTGCTCTTGGGTTCAGAGTCTTTAAATCCTGAAGACTGCACCCTCTAATGTCCAGGGTCTTTCTGAGAGACCCTCCAAAGTCATCTGTGACATAACCTATGCCAGCCAGTTACTTGGGTTTTACCACTTCATAACCACATCAATGTTTAGCAGATTAAACAGTACTTGATCTGAGCTAGTTTTTTGTTGAAGTAAGATTGAGGTTTGTACCTGGGTGGATTGAATTGGTAGGTAGGCAGGACCTAAGTAAGCCCTTATCCTAAGCAAGTGTTATGGTTGATACGTTGTGTCAATTTGAGAAATCTGGAAGCTTAACTCAGTAACTCAGCAGTTCTTTAAACTTAGGGTGTAAGAGGACATACCCTTACCATTCAAGGATGTTGTTCATCATGTCAACTTGAGAAATTTATAAGTTTAATTAAGTGACTCAGCAGGGGGCCAAGGTCCTCACTTTGTAAATATCCTGAGCCTGTGTAAGAGGAGGGTATAGAGATGATGTGAGTGCTGTACCTACCAGATGGCAGATAGCCTGCATACAATATAAGGAAAGAAAAAGACTTGCTCTCCTCTCTTTTTGCTCTCGTTACTTTTGCTGTCTTCCTCCACCTTGAAGTGTTGCCTGTCTGCCATGCCATCCTGCTTTGGAGCCAGCTTATTATGGATTGAAACCTCCACAAACTGTGAGCTAAATAAATATTTCCTTCCTTAATTTTGGGCATTGGGCATTTTGTCTCAGCAAATGAGAGAAAAGTAAGTAAGACAGCAGGCAATGACCCAGCTCAGAACCTTGTGGTAGAAAACCACTTAAAAAAATAAAAATTGTGCTTACAGATTCTGCAGGTCAAGAATTTATAGAAGGACATGGTGGGGGAGGTATGGTGTGTGTCCATTCCAGAATGTCTGGGGCCTCAACTGGAAAGATGAGGATGATGTGGAGGCTTCTTTACTCACTGTCTGCTACTCGGCCTGGGCCTGGGCCTCTTCTGTGGCTTCTCCTTGATGCATGGGGTGCCTTAATGCTGTGACAACCTCTGGGTGATGGCACTACTGCTTGGCGCCTCATGGTTCTAAGGGCAAATGTGGTCAACAAGGGAGTTGCTAGCTGCACTGCATGGTCCATCCTCATAGGTGCCTAGGATCCCATTTGTCAGAGATATCCCAAGCTTACCATGAGCCCAGGGCAGGAAATGCACTGTCAGAATTTCCAGCTGTTTTAAAATGGTCTCATGAATTGCTTTCATCATACATACTTTTACTCTCAAGACAAAAGGGCCCCAAGGCAAAGTTAGGTGTCCTAGTAGATCATATTTCCTGTTGCAATATATTAAACTGTGTCCAGAATTTGGAAATGCTGTAGACGAAAGGCAGGATGCCTAGTATTGTCGAACAAGCGCTCTTGCAAATTTTTCAAAATTATTTGGAGACATGTGCTTCTGGTTGAGTCATTTTTCCCTACTGAGTGAAGGTCCATTCTTTGGGAAGTTACTTGTAATCATGTAGATTTCTGTCTGGTAGAAATGCAAATGGTTTCTGTTTACAGAGAAGATAATTTCAGGGATTTCATGGCCCTGTCTGACAGTAACATGTTTTATATTTAACATAGCAATTATGTCACCATTATTTTGGCAAATGCCTATAAATAATTTCTCTAGTGTTCTTTGAATCAGATTTACCACTTATTCCTTATTAATGGGATGAATACGTTTTTTGATGCATATTCATCCAATTTCTTTGCATGGAATTTTTTTTTTTTTTAGCTTTTTTGAAAATTATAGTTTAATAGACAGAAAATACGTGAATACTTGGCAACTGGCTTTCCCATTGCTGTTTGTCTTGAACCAGGCTCCATTAATACTAATGTTTTATAGATGGGAGGTAAAGGATAGATGGGGGTTTGTCAAGTCAAGCCTGGAGGAATCATGTCTATTTGATAACTTCTAGACAGGGCTGCTTCTCTTGTACCTGTGGCTTACATGTTTTAAGTCCATCCTTTTTGCATTAGTTGGTCTGTAGTTATACCTAAGCAGCCATGGACATTAGTTGGTCTGTAGTTATACCTAAGCAGCCATGGACTTCAGTAGGAAGTCTAGGAAACAGTTGGGGTGCAGAGGGAATCAAGGGACGCAATGAGTCAGAAAGGGCTTAACGCAGTGAAAATACCATAAAAGTTTAAAACTAATGTCAGGAATAAACCACACAGCTGGTACTATACTTAATATATCCTTTTGTGGGTGCCTGGAAAATAGGTTGTTGATGAAATAAGCAGTTGCCATTGAATTCAGAGATAAAAGTGTGTTTCACCTGTTTTAATCAGTTACAAATTATATTGAAAAGTGAGTGACTGTTTGCTAAACAGTCTTGGGTGCTGAGAGTGAAAATAGAAAGTCCTCAGCACTGTGCAAGACTGTCCATCTTTCTATAAGGAAAGTAATTATTATGTACTACAAACATGTACTAATAAAAAAGTAAAAAATAAATCTCAGAGGATAAGAAACAACTGCAGTATTTATAATACACCGTAACAGGAGTCAGGTGACTAGATGGAATTTTAAGGGCTCTAGTAAACAGAGGGTGGCATTTGGGCTTCCCAAACCTTTTAGACTATGAAGGATATCTCAGGTCTGGATGTGCCTCTTAACAAGTATGTTTTAAACAGCAGTCAGCCCTGCAGGAGAGGGATCTGTCTGAAGGAATGGTGTTTCTGTCCCTTTTCTGGAGGAGAATCCTGGTCTCGGTCCACACACATGGAGCTGCTAATGGAATTTTAAAATTGTATTGCGAAGGTTAGGAAGCACTAAGGAGATCAGACCTTGCTTGTATTAAGAGTGTTCTAGGGAGTTTTCATGTTTTCTCACGCAGGCAATCATTCAGGACATCCGGTCTCCCTGCTCTGTTAGGGAGGAGGTGGTGGAGTTAGAAAGTAAAAAGATCTCTACAGTATCAGAGGACAGTGAATGACAGGGAACCTCCCACCCCACAATCTGGGAGACGTGCTGATTTCTGTAGCACGAGGTTAAAACTGTAAAGCAGGAGGAGGGTGAAATCATCACCTCTGTATGGAGGTGGGACACTTAAGGACACACTGGAGAAGGAAGTGACAGTTGATACTCCTTCCACAAGCCGCCTGAGCAGGGAGCCTTCCCACACATGCACAATTAAAGTCTTCCGTGTGCTGCTTGTAGTTTTCTGACAGTATTTGGTCACATGCAGGCTTGTCATTTTCTTAGATTCATGAAATTCATTCAGGAAATGGGATTTTTGGTTTAGATTGCAGTGTGTCCCCAAGACACATGTTAAAGTGGCTCAAGGCATTCTAGCAAATACTCATTTGCCTGTGGAGAGCACCCATTTATTTCAGATTGGCAGTAAAAGAACACTTATTCAATTTGTTTTATGGCTTTATTACTTTTAGGAGAGTGGTAACTGTCTTCTGTTTTTTATACTTATTAACTAAACTGTGATACAGCCAGGCAGTAGCAGGAAAAATTTTCAATTAAAAAAAATGTCCCTTTGCAGCCCTTTAAAATCAGAGCAAAACAAATCCTGCTTTATAGTATATTAATTCTACCTGGAATTAGAATCTCTTAGGAAGTGAAAGAAAACAACTGTTGTTGCTATTTCCCTGAATTGGATTAGTGTTAGAATAAGATGACAATTGTAGTGACAAGTCTTAAATTTTTTTATAAATCTTGCTATAAAACATAATGGAAAGGCAGAATAGAACATCCTTAAGGTCTGCATCTGTTGCTGGGAATTGATGGTCATGAAACACAGGAACTTGTGGTCAGAGCCCCCATTCCAGCACTTAACACGAGGGAGTTTAAGTCATATGTAAGATGGAGATGATGTGAGAATTACATGAAATCACCTGTAAAGTGATGAGCCAGTTCTAGTTGTACGGTAAATAGTCAGAACTTGAGTTACTATTGCCCTATCACTTTTTCCCTGGTAAATGCAGCAGTTGTCATTAGAGATCAGAAAGATTACTGTTGCTGACTTAAAAATATTTGTTTTAAGGGATCTGATGTTTTACTTCATGAAAGCCAGAAATAAAAAGTGCTAGTATATTCTTAAAATTCTACTTGAAATAGTCCTATAGATTCTGAGTTCCAGGAGGACTAGAAAAACTCTTAAAACCCTTCTTAAACTTTCTGTTTTGTCTTTTAGCAAAAAAATTATTTATATTTTCTGAAATTATATTATATCAAATGATGAAGATGAATGCTGAATTTAGTTGTTTCATTTGTGGGGTAATAAGAAATAACATATAGCTAAAAATTTTTTTTCTAAATAGTTCATAGTGTGTGTTTTCAGCTTAGCCTGTGCCTCATTAAAACAAGCACTTTTCTGAGGAATGACTGAGCCGTTTAAGTTATTCAGAGCTGAAGGTTAAATTTTCTCCATTTTGTGCAGGTTCCAAAGCATCCTTTTGCCGAATTGTTGATCCTTTATGACTTATGGTGGTTCTTGGGTAAAGAAAATCCATTAGCCAACGGTTTTGAGATTTTTTTTTAGGGTTATGTATGTACTTTGGCGTCAGTGATTCCTTGGAGGTGTTTACATCTTCACATACTACCAGTGCAGGAGGTAGCCCGGATCCATTATGTGCTTTTGTAGATCTCACAGAAGTGAAGGGAAGAGGAAAATTGGCACAAAGTTGTCCCTATGGTGAGGGGCTGAGAAGTGGGTGCACATGGCAGAATCCCAGATGATGGGAGCATTGTGAGTTAGTAGGGTCCAGAATGTCCCTCTTTCATGGTCTCTGCCTGACAGCTTTGTTAGTAGCCACTGACACTAGGAGGCAGAAGAGAAGTGGCTTTTTTACATCTGGGCAGGGTGGTTGTGCTAGCCTTACGTGCATGAATTGTGGCAGATGAGGCAAGCTGCATCTAAGCACAGCTTTTTTGGGGTGCTCAATGCTTCTACCTGTAGTAGTAGCTGTTTCTAGGCCTTGGATGCAAATCCTCATTTTTTTTCCCTCTTCCACTAGAATATAGGTAGGAAAAATAGCTTAACAGAAACGGATCTTAAACAATGTGTTTCTAGGAAAGTCTCTTTTCAGATGAAGTATGGTGTACTTGTGCATAATGATAGGAACTTAAGAGATTTTATCTAATGAGTCATAGTTGCCCAGAGTAAACACAGCTCCTGCAAACTTACAGCAGGTCGATTTTTCAATGTAAAGTGTGAGGGTATTAGCGTGAATTTTCCAGCTACATTATGGAGCTTAATAGATAAAGTGAATGAAGCTTTGACTGTGCGTTTAAGAACTGTGGAAGGCTCAGCTGCTCCAAGTCCAGGGACCTGGTTTGTTGTGTTAAGTCCCTTCATTTAAACTCACTCATTAGCCTCTGGCTAGGCTTTGTTTTGAGATTTCTTTTCCTATGTATGCCTCATAATGGAATTCTAGGATGAATTCGACCTTACATACTTTGTAGACATGGAAAAGTATATTTGGAATTTCTGATACATTGGAGTATTTGGGCAAAATATTTCTAAACACCCTTATTGAAAAAAAATGTTTATAAACACCCCCAATAAACACATTTATATAGTAATAGTAAGCTAAAAGGATAATTGGTTAGTATTTGGTTAGGATTCATTTTTTAAAAATCTAGAAATAAATATGATAATAGAACTATAGCCTTTTGAACCACTTTATAAAACCTGGGTTTTTCTTGGAATGGTATGATAATAATTTTACTTTTGTGCAAGGTTGGTACAAACCTAATGGAACACTTTTTCATGTGAACTTTTAGGAAATTTTAAAATGTAGTAAGAATGTTACCATTTTGTTTTCAATCTACTGCTGTTTGAAATTCCCATTAACTTCTTTTTCTGAGGACTAATTAACTATTATGAAATTACAGAAAAAATCCTGACAAATACAGATGTCATCATTTTCATTCTTAATCATCCAAAAAGAAAAATTAAGTATTTTTCTAATTAAACTGTAACAGATAAAAGATGGCTTTTAAAAATGCCATTGTATTTTTCTTTTTTGAATACTTATGGTAATCTATCCTGTCTTTTGTGGTCAGGCCTTTGTTACAAAGCCCCAGTAACCTGAATACAAGATTGGTGTTTTTTCTGTGTTTTGGGCCTTGGAGAACAACCACAAGAAGACTTAGAGCCAAAATCATGCAGTGTTGTAAGTTCCAGTTAAAATAGTCTCCGGAGACTCCTTTGTTTCTTCTTTATCCTAACAGAACTGTAGTTGTGCTAAGATGCGCATTCAGCTCATGGTTTGAAGTTCATGTCTGAGATTATTTTTCCTTGTTATGCACATGGTATCAGTAATAATTAAAGATAACTCTTCTTGCTGATACCTTTTAAAAGAGGGTTTTTTTCACTTCAAATTAAAACTTTCTTTTTGAGTAGGCAGTTTTTGATTCATTTCAATAAGGATTTAATTTCATAGTTAAATTTTTCATTAATCATTTAACAACTTAGAATTCTGAGATCTTTGGCATAGTCTTTCTAGTTTTCTTTATTAATCCAGAGAACATGTAAGAGATAGAACTAAGGAACAATAGTCAAGAAGGTGGCTGGTGGTTGCGATTCAGCATTGCAGTGAGACTCTAGCGACTGAGCTGTGACTGTGTTAGCTTACTGTACTGTCCCTTTGCAGGTGGCATCCATGGGGGGCGGGCCACTTAAAGACACACACTGTAGGGTACCAGTTTCAGGGTAACTTAATTTTATTTAGAAAGTAAGATTTTCACGTTGCAGGCAGCATTATGGAATCTCTGGGGGTGAACCTTGCCCCCGTGGGCAGGGGAGGCTCCTCAGTGGGGCTTGTTGCTGATTTCCACCACTGGGTCCAATGCTAGGAGATTGTTGACATTATGTGTTTGTTTGAGAGCAACAATAAAGTTTGCCTTTTGTGGTCAAGACCTTTTAATCCCCTTAACAATATTATGTGGCACTTCATGGGAGTGAGGAAGATGCATCCTACCTACCCTGTGCCTCCTCCTGTTTTCTTTTCCAAGAGACATTATGTGACTTTGTGACATGGCTGTATTGCCAGCCTGAGGGATGAAAAGCCCAGGGAATTCTTTTGTGGTCCCCGCCCACCCTACTGTGAGACTTGTAGGAGACAGGTGATGAGTACCTGACTTGCGATTGCAGCTCTGCTTAGAAGCCCAGGCTTCCCCGGCTGTTAGGTATTACCATAGCAAGTTGCTCTTCATGTTGATACAGTGTGATGGAGAAATGAAAATGCAGAACTGTGGTTAAGTCAGTAGTCTCTGCACTGGAGCGAGTATTTGATGTGTGAGTGTGCACATCTGTGGGCATATGAGTGTGCTCTTTGTGCATGTGTATGTGCGCATTTATGTGTGGTGAGTG
>RJWT010001868.1:0-44557 GCA_004365215.1 Cuniculus paca | reverse complement strand
AACTTGCAGTGATCCTTCTGCCTCAGCCTCCCAAGTGCTGGGATTACAGGTGTGTGCCACCATGCCTGGCTTGCCTCTATTTTTGTTTTTTGTCTCTGTCTGCTCTAGACTTGCTGAATAAGTCCTTCATATGGTCATCATCTCTTTTTTTTTTTAAACCTGGAAGATTATTTCTGATCTGATTTCCTCTGTAGTCTCATGCACCTGTGTTTGAACTTCTGCTGGTATCATTTCAGAAAGTTTAGATGGGTAGCCTCCATTTTCCTCTATTTCATTGTCCCTTGGACTTGTCCTGGGTGGGCTGGAAGTCTGGGATTGGGTTTCGCTTCTGCTTTCTTTTCTTTTCTTTTCTTTTCTTTTCTTTTCTTTTCTTTTCTTTTCTTTTCTTTTCTGTGTTGATGCCTGTAAATCTCTTGTAGTGGGGAGCTTATCACTATTATTTAGGCCTTCCTAGGAAATGTCTATTCTTCAGAAGTATCTTCTATGTGTAGGAGGTTCTTGGTTTTTGTGTCTGTCCCAGGATCTTACCTTCCCAATTTATTAAAGAGTAGATGTTGCTATCCATTTGACTTGGCATCCAGTCCTTTGGTACTGGTCATGGTGATGATTATGATCCCAGACAGTCACAGTGTTTTATAGAAGAGACAACAACTGATTACAACAAGTATGAAATCCTGGCTAAAGTGTAACAATTAGCAGTAATAACAGCATCAAGCACGGCCTAGAAACTGACAAACTGCCAACTGTTGATTTGGTACCTTAAACCATAGGCACAAGATCTGCAGTTATATAACAAAGCCCAACATAAACAAGAAACTTATATGCAATGAGTTTCTTCCTAGTAGGGTGATTTTACCCTGTGGTGGGGAAGTTTAAGAGGTATAGGGGACAAAGCAGAGAGATAAGATGAGGAGAAATATGGTCAAAGCAATGCTGGAGGACAAAGGATGTTCACATAAGCTTTGGGAAACTGAAGAAGAGGTCAGGAGAGAAAGAATGAAGGAGAAAGCAAAAGATTACTGAAGCAAATCAGAAAGGTTAGGGATAGTGTTTACTCAGGAAGATATCATAAGATCAAGAGAGAAAATTGAGGCAAGAGAGAAAGATGAATGGAATAGAAAAAAATATATGTATAAATGTAAAAAACAAACAGAGCCAGTCATGGTGGTGCACGCCTGTAATCCCAGCACTTGGGAGGCTGAGGCAGGAGGATTGTTACAAGCTTAAGACCACCCTGAACTGCATAGCGAGACCCTGTCTCAAAAAGCCAAAAACAAGCTAAACAACTCAACCAGAAAGTAAAAGGGAAACAATACACACAAAGAAAAAAAAATTAAGCAAAATTCCTCTGGTGTCTACTTTTCTGTGAGAGTATCCCAGTCAGCTCCCCACCAAACCTCCATATGGTTAGTGCTGGGTTGGATGCAGGGCTGATTTTGGCTTCTGGATATAGTGGCTGTGGTCAGTCTTTAGCCAGCAGCTTTCTGGATGACCTACCCACATCTCCTTACCCTGTTTGTCTCTGCCTTGCTCTCCTAATTGCTGTGGTACCCTCAGAGACAGCTCAAGGCTGCCTCTCTGTCCCGTGTACAGTTGACCCCTGCCGAACCTTGCACAGCTTGCTCCCTTCTGCACCACTGGCTCCTCATGCTCTGCCCTCCTTGTCCTGTGCTGGTGGTTGCAAGTCTGTCCCGCATTCGCCTTAGTGTCTCTGGTGGCTGCAAGTTGGAGAGAGTGCTGACTTCCTGGTTCAGGGGTGTTTGTGTTGCTGGTCAATGATAACAGGGTGGGGAAGTGCTTGTTTCCCAGCTCCTTGTCCCCAGTGCTGTGGGATGATCCAGGTCCCTCTCTTGCGCAGGTGGTAGGACAAGAGGAGTTCTGTTGTTTCACTAACAATTCTCAGTGCTGCAGCCCATCCCTAACCTTGTTGCTAGAGGTTCCGGTTAGTGGTTATGGTGGTTGACAAAGAAAAAGAAAAGAAAAAACAAAAACTGGCGGCCCGTAGGGGAGGGAGCAGTCACTTACCCTTGTGTGTGTGCCAGTGAAATTTGTTGTCAGGCTGCAGTGTTCTCTGCATGAAATAAAAAGAGTCAAGGGGCCTTATATTCTAGGTCTATCTCGTGTGGATTGAGTTTGCCATACCTTTGCAGTTTGTTTCTTTTTTTTTTTTTTTTTTTTTTTTGGGTGAAGGAGGGTCTTCCTGGGAATGGCGGTTCCTGCTCTGATCCTGCCAGCAATAAATCCATAGGCAGCCCTGTGGGCTAGATTATCACTTTTTAAAGTCCTATGCCTATGTTTTGTTTGATGTGCAGGTCTCTTATTTCAGATTAATTTTGGTGTTAGGATGTATGTCCCTCCCTATCTTCCAAATACCTGTGTTCTTAGTTGATTTTCTTTGAGAAGCTCCAATGTGAGTCCTCCTTTATTCAGCTATGTTCAATCTCTCCTTGAATGGAATCTATAGTATATTTAATTCTCTATTGGTAAATATTTAAAAGTCAGTGAAAAATTTTTGCCTATTTAACTTGATACTATAGTAAACATCCTGACACACTTACCTAAATATTTTTCCTAATACTTCTGATATAGGGTAAAGAAGCTTCCAACCTACTAGATGTCTGATATGATTTTGTGTTCTCTAAAATTGAAGAATGAATTTTAGGAACAATGGAGGTTAAGAGCAGAATATATTTGTTGACAGAAAGAAAACTGTCTGAGAGAGAGAGACAGAAGGAGTCCCGAGTGGGTTGCCAAAGAGTGTCTTTTTTAGGGACTTTTGTAGAGCACAACCACAAAGTGAGGCAGCTCTAAGGTGGGGAAAATGTGGGAACTCGTTAGGTGGGCATAAGGTGGGACAGAACTATGGTCAACCAATAAGATTGTTTGCTCAGGTAAAATTGATTAAATCAGGGACAAATGGGTAAACGAGTCACTTACCAAACTGGCTTGCTTAAAGAGCAGTGACTCTTCCTGTCCAGAGTTGGGATGGTGACTCCTGGCTTTCTCAGGGTGCTAGAGACCTATTTAGAATATCATTCCCCTTAGGATGGGAGTGTATTTGTTTGATCTTTTGTCTTGAGGTCTGGCCCACAGACGGAAGTGTCTGTCTCCTCCAAGGTTGCAAGGTCTTGTCTTCTATACTGGCTCCTTTGAGGGTTTAGCCCTGTCTGCCTGTAATATTTCTATCTAAATCAGTTGCCTGTAACACTTCCATCTAATCTGTTAGTGCTGTCAAGGTTATATACATTTAAAATTTGATAATTTTTATTTATTTATTAATTTATTTTTGTTTTTTGAGACACGGTCTTGCTGTGTAGTTTATGCTAGCCTTGAACTCACTATATATCCCAGGCTGGTCTCGAACTCTTGATGATTTTCTTGCCTCAGCCTTCTGAGTGGTGAGATTACCGGCATGAGCCGCCGCACCTGGCAATACATTTAAATTTTGCTGTATTCTTTTGTATAAATTAGTAATACTTCTTGTGAGAGCAGTTGGAAAGCCAGTTCCTAGTTGCTTAAAAAGTAAAGGATTCTATTTATTCATTTTTTCTTAACACGCTCAGAAAATAGAAAAATAAATTAGTAATACTTCTTGTGAGAGCAGTTGGAAAGCCAGTTCCTAGTTGCTTAAAAAGTAAAGGATTCTATTTATTCATTTTTTCTTAACACGCTCAGAAAATAGGGTATTCCAAGGCTGGTTCAGTTGTTCAAAGATGTCAGAAATCTAAGTTCTTTCTATTTTCTACTTTCCTTCTTTGTGAACCTTGTTTTTTTTCCTGCCATACTTGCTGGGGATTAAACTCAAGCACTATCCATTCTAGGGAAGTACTCCAGCACTGGGCTATACCCTCAGCCCCTTTGAGTCTGTTTACTGGCATCCTCCCTATCCCACACTTGTACATTCAATTCTGATTTCCTTTTGTAAGTATTTATTCCTTTAAGTCTTTCACTATGTTCTTTTTTTTAAAATTTTTTTTATTTTAAAGAGAATAGAACAAAACAAAACAAAACAAAACAGAACAAAACAAAGCAAAAGAAAACAGAATAGAGTCAAACATAGCATTTCAAAACAGAACACTGCAAGCTATACAGGTTTTCAAAACATAACAACAGGAGATTAACAATGGTTACCCTAGTGTCTCTTGCTTTCTTCAAAATGGTGGTTCATATATTTACAGACAATAAACTCAAACAAAATGAAGTAATATAAAACCAGTTAAAACAAAAGAGCATTACAGGCCTTCAAGTCGGACAACAAGAAACTAGCAGTGGCTACCGTAGTGTCTCATTTTTCAAAAGAGCTGTTCCTATCTTCTCATGTATTGCCTTCAAATGGTAGGAAAGGGACTTAAACCAATCAAATCAAAGAATAAAAGCACCATTGGACTTCAGAACCATTTCTCCATATTTATCGGGAATTTTGTATCAATTATTGAGTCTTTCAGTTTCTTACACTAGGGAGACAATGCGGTGTTTACACATGTGTGTTTGGTTTATTTCACTTATGAGTATGGTTTCAAGTGGCATCCATTTTGGGTAGTGATATCTTTAGAAAGAGAAATCCACAAAAATTTGCTAATTTTGGTGAGCAAAAAGTATTGTTTAGATTTGCATTTCTTTGGTTTTTGTTGGCATTTGCCCATGCTGGACTCAAACTTGTAATTCTCTTGCCTCAGACTCCCAGAGTGTTAAGATTACAGCCAGCACACTTGGCTAAGAAATAAAATTTCTCTTTATGACTGACTTCTCCATTAAAAAAAGAACATTTAAAAAGCTGTGACTCTGAAGCATCCATGAATATTTTAGATGCAGCATTTGCATAGTTTTAACAGCACTATGTCTACTTCGTATTCCTTTAACATTTAAATTAAACCTCGTATTTATGAAGTTGATATTGAAAAGTACCTAAGCAGATACCTACGCAAATGCTAAATGAGCATTTAAGTGAGCTGTCACAGGCTTAGGAATTAGATGTAGGCTTCTTTGCTTATTTTGAATTTTTTTCTTTTCTTTATCAGTACTGAAGATTGAATCTAGGTCCTTGTACATGCTAGACACGTGCTCTTCCACTAAGCTACCGCTTCTCCAGCTATAGATGTAGATGTAAATTAGATGATTCTCAGGATTTGAGGATTGAAAGGGACTTTTTACCAATCTTCTAATCTCCTACTACATATTAAAGGTATGCAGCCCTCTCCGGTTGTAATAGATTGTTTACTTTTATTACTATTGGCATTTTGGACCAGATAATTCTTTGCTGTGAAGAATCGACCAGTTCATTATAGGATGTTCAGTTGTGTTTCTGGCATCTGTCCACTAGGTGCCAGGACCCTGGCTGTGAAACAAAGAATGTTTCCAGACATTTCTGTATGCCCTTTGGTGATCAGAATCATCCCCAACAGAGAACCATTAAAATGTTTTAGAGTGCTCCTTTATCATTCTGATATAAAATTATACATAAGACTTAAAAAATACCTAAATAGCCTAATGCCCTTACTGTAGAAGAACTGTATTTCATAAAAAAAGAACACTTTGGTGAGATGTTATTATATCAGTTTGTAAGTCCTGTTTATGTGATACATGATCCTCCTGTATTATTCTCTTTAACCTTTGATGACAGGAAAATCCAACTAGGCTTTGGAGACAGGCAAATCAATGTTTGAATCCAGCTCTGCTACTTACTAGTTGTGTAAGAGAGAGATTATATACTAGAGTGTGATACTGTTACTAGTTTCCATTTTTACAGGTAGAGCAAAGGAACCATTTTATCATAAGTGTTAGAGCTGGGATTCAAATCCTAGTTTAATTCCACAATCTATTTTCTCAATTGTTGGGCTATACTGCTTCCCATAATATACCTGATAAACAGTACTTAATTGTTAACTCGTGTTATTACCCATTTAATTTTTGTAGCTTTGAGATTTCCCTCTTCCCAAGTATTAATGTTAGCATTCTCTTCTTGAAACTTCTTTTTACCTATTGGCTCTCATGTTCCCTTAGATATGTTGTTAATCTTCATCCACATAAATGGAGGGCAGGATAGCTATCAAAATTCTAATCTTTGTTTATAACCTTTATATTTCTTTTTATTTTTTTTTTATTTTGTGGCACTGAGGATTGAACTCATGACCTCGCACTTGCCAGGCAGGCACTTAGGCCACTGAGCTACATCCCTGGCCCTTAACCTTTATATTTCTGTATGCAGTTTTACTTGTAAATAAAATATGGTCCTTGTGTTTTTATTACTTATTATATACTTCTGCCAAGTAATCCATAGTGTAGAATTGTAGGTATAGCATATCCTTTTTAGGGTGATGAAGAATTATGCCTTCATTTAGAATTTTTGTATTACAGTAAAGGACAGTGTGTACATGGGGAATTTGATTTATTTTACAGTATAATCATCCATGGTTCTAGAGAGAGATTATGTTGCAGTAGGCTTTTTTTCCCTATAAGTTGTAAAAAACCATGATATTCTAAATCAATTATTTTGTATTAAAGCAATTGATAATACAATAGATAATTATATATACGCAATAATACATATATAATACCTTTTTTTTTTTTTTGAGACAGGGTCTTACTATACAGTTCGAGCTGGCCTTGAACTCACTTTGTAGCCCAGGCTGGTCTCGAACTCGCAATGATCCTCCTGCCTCAGCCTCCCAAGTGCTGGGATTATAGGCATGCGCCATCATACCCGGCTCTATATCCTTTTTTTGATACTGGGGATTGAACCTGGGGCCTTTGCATGCCAAGCAAGCAGTCTCTCCTGAACTATAACCTTAGTACCATTTTTAAAAATTAATAGTTTTCTATTTTAAATTGTACGTGTGTGTGTATGTATAATGTTCTGTTATCTGGAGTGGTAGAGAAATGATGTTATATGGGTACATTATTTTTCAGCGAATTTAGACTGAAGCCCTCAAGCTCAGAAATGACAAAACTTTAAAAAATTACCTTAGAGTCTTGCTGTTTATTTAAAGTAATATTCACATGTTCTGGGGAAGAGGGCAGTAGTGGTGAACCCATGGCACTTATACCACAGTGGGCTGTTTGTTGAAAGCGCTAACAGGTTCGCCATCACTGGCACAGGGCGTGAATATAACTTCTACGGAGGCAAGGGAGTTAACCTCCCACACTAATAACCAAACTATATTACTTTCGTCCAATGGAGCCTCTCTGTATTGACTCAAAAAATTTATATCTGTATGTATCTATCTATGTCTGTATTTAATAGACACCAAGATGTTCTGGACTTTTCTTTTGCCCAGACCTGGAATAGTCATTTTGCCCAAGAAGCCCTGATTCCTTTTTGGGGGCAATAGTATTTAGAGACCACAGTCTGGTTGCTCGGAGTGTAGTATATATTTTTCTTAACAGTTTTTCTGAAATAAATCATATGTCCTTAAAATCACATCATTTATTTATTGGTAACTTAGTAATTATTAAGGGCATTAGTTTTGGTACTGAGCTGTAAGGTGTTGCTACTAAAATTTCTTTTCAAATAAATTTGTTTGCCCTTCCTTATATTAAATGATTCTAACTCAGCTTTGGTCAGTGTTGTTTTTATTTCCCTGTGACTCAGTGCTCCCTGTTGCATTGGGATCTGTTTTCTCATTTGCAAGGCTTTTCACTGTGTTATCTGTACCCTCCTCTCTAAACTCTGCTTTTTTAATGTCTTTATTCTCCAACAGACCCTAGGCAAAACTAAGGGTTATTACAAGATATAATTAGATGTAATAAAATATAATGTTAAAGTCAGATGGGAAGGAAAGTCTACTCTGCTAAACATCTAAGTGTTTTTTATTTCCCTTGAGTCTGAAGACTCCATTGGCAGTGTGGTTGGGAAGTTTGGGCGGAGAGGGGGTGATATTTGCATTCCTAGGTGGTCAGCATTGCCAGACTCTTTGTTTGAGCCCTACTGATGGTGTTCATTTGTTTGAATTTAAAGGCCATTCAACATTTAAGCAATAGCATTTAAAGATACCCACTATTTTAGAAAAGTGTTGTCAGAAAAGTAAAGAAGATAGTACAGAATTTTCTTACCCTATATATCCAGTACCCCCTATTAATAACATATTAGTGTGGTACATTTATCAAAATTAAGATATTAATATTGATGCATTGTTCCTTACTGAAGTTTTGGCCAGATTTCCTTTCTCCTCCTGTGTCCTGTGCAGATGCTGCCTTACTTTTTGTTGCCATGTCTTATTAGGCATTTCTAGATTGTGACTGTTTCTCTAGATTTGTTTTTGATGATCTTGTCAGTTTTAAGAAATACTGGTCAGGTGTTTTGTAGAATGTTTCTCACTTCAGATCCGTGTGATATGTTTCTCATTATTAGACTGGAAGAAATTTTGGGGAGGAAAAAAATACAGATAATGTATGCTTTTTTGGGGTCATATTAAGGGTATATGCTATCAACATGGCTTTTCTTTGTTGATGTTAACCTTGACTACCTCTGCTGAGGTGGTGTTGTCAAGTTTCTCCATCATAAACTTTTTTCTTTGGTGGTGGTGGTTGTGGGGTTACAGGGAGGCAGATTTCCATACTGTACTCTTTAAAAGGAAATCAGTACAGTATGTGTTCCCTGCCACCACATAGTATTATGAAACAAATCAACTAAGTTGATCATAGCAGGTTTTTTTTTTTCCTTCTAAATAATGTTAATTCCTTGTGAATTTTTTTTTCTAATCAGCACTTAGCACCCTATGGATAATCTTCACAAGAATAGTACTGACAATGGTGGTAGTGTATGTTTCACTCAGAGTTCTTTGTTGCAAACAAAGCAGTTCATTCTTTCTGGTTTATGAAGAAAAGGAATTTTTGAGAGGATAGCAGGTTGCTTACAGAGTCATTGGGAGGGGAGGGAGGGAGGCAGAGAGAGAGGAAGATTGATTCTAGACCATTGGTTTTCAGATTTTAGCATGCATCTAAAATTTTGACTTGTTAAAACACTTGACTGGGCCTCACTCCTAGAGTTTCTGATTGAGGGAGGTCTGGGATAGGGTCTGAGAATCTGCATTTCTCTTAAGTTCTCTTGTGATGATAGTGCTATGATCTCAGAACCACAGTTTGAGAATCAGTGCTCTAGGCTAACCTTTAAGAACATCCAAAAACTGCCACAGAACTCAGCTGATAAGAAACTGTTTCATCTGATGCTGTTGACATAAGGAACTCAACTGGAATACTGTTGCCACTCCTGCTTGCATTGATGCCATTTCTGAATTAGGAAGTAGGACACTGTTGAAAACATAATTAACAGTGAGAGTGGAACCTTGTTTCTTCACATTAGTCAATTCTGAATTGAAATTACATGTCTGGTTGGAGGAGGGAACTTAGGTCGCCTGCCAGTATTCTGGTTTTCAAGGGAGATTGAAAATTTGTATATTTGAATTAAATTTTGAGAAGCTACAGTTTATAAAATGGAAATTTCTTTATATGTAGAAAGACTATTCAAAAGATGATGGAAAGCCATCGATCTGACAGTTGTCCATGCTAGCATTACAGGATTACTGAAGGTGATATGTTCATAGGTTGTTTTTAATGTTCTGTAAGGGAATAAGGAGCACCAGAATGTAAATCTAGTACTGCTTTCTTCATTGAAAACTGTCAACATGCTTTGTGTCTTCATTGATTTTTACCTTCTGGCACAGATTTCTTACCTCATTGTTAGACTGGCAACAGTCTGTGATACACCTTACGTAGAAAGCTTTGCACTAGTTTGAAAAGATAACAGGAAGGAATCTAGGATTGTTCAGAGATGACTGACTTTGGGTCTAGTTTGACTGAAAAGTATGGTGATAATTAAAGCAGGCTGATAAATTGGGGAAAATAAAGAAGGGGAAGAGAATTAGAAAAATAACAGCTCACTATCCTTGGTACCTAGTAAATCCTCTAGAACAGTGGTGGCGAACCTGTAACATGCACGCTGCTTTTCTTTTAAAACAAAAGATGTCACTGGGCATGGTGGCACACACCTATAATTGCAGCATGCAAAAGGGCTGAGGCAGGAGGAGCGCTGTGAGATTGACACCAGCCTTGGGCTACATAGTGAGTTCAAGACCATTCTGAACTGCATAGCAAGATCCTGTCTCCAGGGGGGGAAAAAAAAAGACAAAAGATGTTAATGCATGAGTTTTTTCTAAACTAAAACCTCAGTATACATGTTTAATTGCTGTGTTGTTACTTTGTGATAGATAGTGGTTTTGGGTTATAGTTGTGAGCACTTGGTCTGTAAAAGATTCGCTGTCACTGCTCTAGAACATTGCTGTTCAATAAAAATGTCATTTAAGTCAAGGGTATTTATGTATGTATGTATTTATTTGTTGGTACTGGGAATTGAACTGAGGACTTTGTGCTTGCCAGGCAGGCGCTTACATTGCTGAGCTATATCCCCAGCCCTAAGGATTCTTATGTAAAATTTTCTAGTAGCCACATTCAAAAGTAAAAAATCAAAACAGAAAACTCCAAACTAATTAAAAAAAATAACACCTTTATTAAGATATAATTTGCCTGCCATCAAATTCACCCTTTAAAGTTTACACTTTGGTTTTAGATTCCTGCAGAGCAGTAATTTCATCGCCACTAATTCCAGGACATTTTTGTCACTTCAGAAAGAATTCCCATACCACTAGCTGTCACTCCCAATCCTTCCCTTTTTCAGCTTCTGGAGGCTGCTTTTTATCTCTTTGAATTTCTAATACTGGACATCTCATAGAAATGGAATTATGCAATATATGACCGTTAGTGTCTGATTTCTTCCACAAAGCATAATGTTTCAAGGATCATCTGTCTTTTAAAAAAATAATTAATTTATTTTTGTGGTACTGGGGATTATATCTACAGCACTCTACCACTGAGGTACATCTCTGTCCCTTTCTTATTTTTTATTGTGAGACAGGGTCTCATTAAGCTGCTTATGCTGGCTTTGTGAACCTCCTGCCTCAGTCTCTTGAGTACACCTTCTTTACAGGTGTATACCACAGTATCCAGGTAAGGGTCATCCATCTTGAAGCGTGTATAAGTACTTTATTCTTTTGTGCATACAGATGAACACTGTTCTGTCATGTCGATGTACCACATTTTGTCCATTCATCAGTTGACAGACATTTGTGCTTCCTTGTTATTATGAATAATAGTGTTATAAACATTACTGTATAACAAATTTTGTAGAAATGAATTTAATTTTTTTACTCTAGATATTATGTAGATATAATCAGTATAAAATTATTAGTAGGATATTTTAGATTTTTTATTGAAGTCTTCAAAATTCCACATACATTTCACCTTGACTAGCCTATGTTATTTCAGGCAACCACATTTCAGGTGGTCAGTAGCCTTATGTGACTACTGTATTGAAGGGCCCAACTCAAGAAGGAACCAAGTAAGATAGCTAATTATGTGATTTGTTCCCAGTTTTTGTGAACTTTAAGATGTTTTCTTACCAGCATTATACATGCATTATTGCCCTAGTCCCATTGTCTTTGTTCTCATGAAATACTCTTCTCTGTTTCTTTAAATCCTAGCTTACAAAGTTCTGATTTAGGTTCTTCTTCAGTGAGTTTTAGTTATCCTAGTTCACTTATTGTTTGCTTATTTAATTTGCAAATGTTAGTTGAGTACCTCCCATGGGCCAGGCATAGTTCTAAGTGTTGGAAACAGCAATGAGTAGCTATATAAAGTTCTTATTTCCACAGAGCATCTACTTTTTAGTGAAGAACAATGTTTATTTACTTATTTGTGAGATGGGGTCTCCATGTGTAGTTCAGGCTGGCCTTGAACTCACTATGTAGCCTAGAGTGGCCTTGAACTTGGGGCAATCCTCCCATCTCAGCCTCCCAAATGCCGGGATTACAGGCATGTGCCATCATGCCCAGCCTATATCATGTTTTATGAAGAATTTTAATTAATTTAAATATTAGAGAACAACTAGAATTTGTAAATTAGAATTCTGAAGAACATTTAGAAAATAGAAATTTTTATAGGATTTAGAAATTACTGAAGAGTTAGGTATTTTATCTGGGGAAGAAAGGGGAGAGTGTGTGAAATAATTAGAAATTTTCCTCTCTAAGGAAAATTCTAGAGGTTAGAACTAAAAGCTATAGAGAAGCAGTTTAGCATTGTTACTGAAGATGGGTATTTTTAATAGTTTAAGATGATCAATCATACAAGGAAAGGATGGGAAGGAAGTTCATCTAAAATTGTCTCAACAGTGAAACTGGCTATCCTGTGAGGCAGTGAACAGTTAGCATATTTATATTCTCATGAAAGCCACATGATCACCTATCTGTGATACTGTAGGAATGGATTCTGCATGAATCAGGATTTGGTGGCTTCCAAACTATTTAGACCTCTTTCTACAGTAGAAAGCAGTTTGTTTGTTTGTGTTTTTTTTTTTGCAAACCAGTCTAAATGTATTTATATCTGAAAAAGAAATACGAGATAACATACCAATGTTAAATATGGTTCTGTTTTCTGTTGTATCATTATTTTGAAAAGAAAAGTCAGCTGGGCGTGGTGGCTCACGCCTGTAATCCCAGCACTTGGGAGGCTGAGACAGGCGGATCGTTGTGAGTTCGAGACCAGCCTGGGCTACAAAGTGATGGGGATCTAGCTCAGCGGTCTAAGCGCCTGCCTGGCAAGCGCAAGGTCCTGAGTTCAATCCCTGGTGCCGAGAAAAAAAAAAAAAGTCATTGATTACTGACTGATTTAACACTTCACTTATAGACTCAGTTTGAAATACGGTGAACTAGAATGAATCTTCAAAATCCTTGCAATACTCTGATCCTGTGATTGTTCCTGCTTAACTACTAATGCTAAAAATTAGATCCAGGGAGCGCCACACTGCAGATGCTTAGAAGCTATTAATTTTTATCAGCCCTTTGGGGGTTGGAAATGGAAAAATATTTGTGTGTGTTTTACTTACTGCTATCCTTGCTAATCCTGACATCTCTTCCCCCATCAGCCTTTACCATTGTTTCTTTTCCTTAATCCTATTTTCCCCTTTCGAAAAATCTTAGTTTTTCCTTATCTAACCCCTCTCCCCAGTTAACACTTAATGCTAGTTTGTTCTTTGACTTAATTTTTTCCTGAATTCTTAGCATGAACTCATCTTTAGATTAGAAGGAATTGGCTTTCTTAATTGAAATTTAACATTTTAAGTGTTATCTTCTATGTGAAGTAATATGACATTTAATTCTTAAGAGGGTTGCAAAAGAAGAGTTAAGGTTTTCCATTTTGCTTCAGAGAATGTTGAGCAGTTGTTCTATGTGAACTTTTTTAGCTAACGGGTTATTCAGGCTTGGAACAGGTTTATCTGAGTAAATGAGCATGGTAAAAGGATGCAGTATCTCACAGCTGTTAAAGTCAGGTGTCTTTGGTATAAAAAGTGAAATGAGGTTATATAAAGTAGAACAATTTTCTTGTATACTAAAGAATAGTGATTATCTTTAGTACTATGGTAAAATTGAATAAAACATTGATTCCCACATGCCATATCTGTTTGATCTAATATTGTAAATGATTGGTAATGTTAACCCAGTTGCCTTCATTTAGACTGCTGTTTGTCTGTGATTAATATTCTCTAGTTATACCCCTCTTCCTCTTTGAGGAACACTAAGCATAATTCAATGGATAGATTTATAGCAAATAGTAGTCTCTTTTATGGAGGTGGTAAGTTTTACAGCACAGAGAGATTGTAGTTTATTAGCTGAAAACTTTTGAAAATTTATTCTAGCAAATTGCTAATTCTCGAAAAATCCCAGTGCAACTTAAAAGTAATTATTTTGGGGCTGGGGATATAGCTCAGCGACACAGCACCTGCCTGGCAAGCACAAGGTCCTGAGTTTGATTTTCAGTACCAGCCCCTACCCCCTGCCCCAAAAAACCAAACAAACAAAAACTTATTTTGTGGGTTGAAATATTGTAAGACCATTGAAATAAATTATGTGTCCTTTTATGAGCAAAGAGATTGAAATGAAGCAATAAGAAAATTACAGTCATTGCTAGTTGTGGTAGCAGAAACCTATAATCCCAGAACTCTGGGAGCCTAGAGCAAGAGGATCACATGTTGGGACAATTTAGTAACTTAGCAAGACTGTATCTCAAAAAAAAAAAAAAAGAAATATAAATAAATAAATAAAAAAAAGGCTGAAAATGTTGCTCAGTGTAGAGGCCCTGGGTTCAATTGCATTCTATATATATATTCTATATATATCTATATAAGATCTATCTATATATATAAGATATATATATATATATATCTTTTCATTGCTTTCTAATTAAAACTCAGCCAACATAATTTATGCTGTTAATTATCAGAATACCATTTCAACATACATGTTTCAGACTTTTTTCCTGTTTATTTGTTCACAGATAACATAGTGCTGTACATAATTATATTCATTCTTTTCATTTATTTTTTTTCCTGACATTGATATTATTCCATTGAATGGATTTATCTACCATACTTTAGTTTCCTTTCCTTCTTTTCTTTTTTGGTACTGGGGATTGAACTTACAACCTCGCACTTGCCAGGCAAGCACTTATGCTGCTGAGCTAAATCCCCGGTCCCGCTACTTTTCTTTCTACCTCTCCTCTACCCCCTCCCTCCCTTTCCTTGCCCCCTCTTCTGTTTTTCTAAGAAATGGGGTCTTGTTAAGTTGTTCAGGTTGGCCTCAAATTCCTGCACTCAAGTGATTCTCCTTGCTCAGCCTCCTGAATGGCTGCAACCTCCTGAATGGCTGGAATTGGCAGTAGTTTTTAAAGCCAGTGATACACAAGCCAAGGCATCTGGGTTTCAGGAACTGTTTGCATTCTTTTTCTTCACTGGAATCATGTTCTAATGCTTGAAATAGGTCTTTTCTTGGATCTTGAACATCTTTCAAACCATTTTGTTTGCAGTAAAATTTGAGTTAGACAGCTTTATTCTTTGTTCTCTGTGTATGTCTCATCAAATTTAGTACTGTACAGTGTTTTCCTTGTTAGAAGAATGTAGGATACAGCTTGAGGCTTCAAAATACATCGTTATTACATGTTCTCTCATGTCAAAATTAGGGAAAAATACCTAAAACTTATTAAATTATTTATGCTATTCCTATTTTTTTTTCCCTTCTGTATTGCTGTTGCTTAATTCAGAGATTTTGAGTAAGGGATGTAGTAATTTTTCCCTTTGGATGTCACACATTAAAGTGACCATTGCATTATTTCCCTTTATTCTTATTCATGAAGGTTGAAGGTAACAGTATGTATGGAATGGTTTATGAAGGCTGATATACTTAACTCTCAGTTGCTGACTTTCAGATGGTTAATATTCTCAAAGGCTGACATTGACACTTGTTAATTTGCCTGTGATGCTGTGAAGACATGTGGTAGTAGGGAAGGATATGAGCTGGAAATCTAAACATGGAACTGAGTCGGAATCATGAGACGGGGAGTGACTTGTGGTCTTTTGTGGCCACACACAGAGACATTTGATCAGTCTGGTTTTTTTATTCATTAAGTAAATACCACTGATCTAATAACAGGTGGCATCAATTTTTTTCTGTATGTCATGCGTAGTATTTTTAACCTGAACTATTAGGTAATTGTGAATTATTAATCACCATGTTAGAAAAATAATACAGCATTTTGTCAGATGAGAGGTACTTTGATTTGTGGTTACTTGCTCCAGTGTATTACCATATGCCTACATATCTATAAATTTTTCTGCTCTCTATTGAAGCTGAATTGATTTTTCTAAACGTAGCATCAGAAGCATTCTTGCAGAATACAGTTATTTAACCTTTCTGTTTTGTAGAATTGCAGTGTGTTAGAGTAGTTGAGATGAATTATTACCTTTTTTTTGGATTACTACTTTTTCAGATTAACAATAAAACCAAAATGAAAATAGGGTGTAACTTGGTACACCCTCAAAAGGATCATGATTCCTGGAATTGAAAACTGTCTTGAGGCCTGAAGAGAGCCAGTCAGACATGTGGGTGTAAACTGGGTTTGAATTGTGGGTCAGGGCTAGGATGGGGTTAGAAGTAGTGAAAATACACTTAATGTTTGGCTGCAGTTTGAAAGTATAGCTGCATTTTTGTTTTGTTGATTAGCCTATTTAATCTAAATACAAATATAATAATATTGAATGGCATGAGCATTTTGTAAGTACGTACACATGGTTTGGTGGAAGATAGAGATGGGGTGGAGATATAGTTAGCAGAAAGTAAGAACAGAAGGATCTTGTTATGTATTTATCTTTTTGCAGTACTGAAGATTAAGCCCAGGGCCTCACGCATGCTAGGCAACAATTTTACCACTGAGCTATACCCACAGTCCTCATTTATTTTATTTTATTTCATTTCATTTTTTGGGATTTTTGAGGCAGGGTCTTGCTGTGCAGTTGAGGCTATCCTTGAACTTACTGTGTAGGCCAAGCTGCCCTTGAACTTATGACAGTCCTGCTTCAGCTTCCCAAGTGCTGGAATTACAAGTGTGTGCCATCATACCCAGCCATTTATTTATTTTAAATTGACATAATGTTTTTATAATGTAGAATGTGATTAAGTACATATACATATGGAATGATTGTCTCCTTTCTTCATTCATCATTCTTTCCCTACTTGTACAATAATGGATAACTACCAGTAATATTAAGGTGTTAAGTGGAAAAGCTTTTTAACAATGAAAATACAAACAGAAATAAAGAGCACATAGAACAAACAGCTTTTCTTTATGATTTTAACTGGGAAGTCGAGATAATTGCACATATCCCCTTTCCAGCATATGTTCCATTCCTCTTCAAATAATCAGATGTCATTTCTTTGACATAAAGGTTCTATAGATACTTGTCCTTCAAAATGATTCTTTTTTTTTTTGTCTTTTTGAGACAGGGTCTTGCTATGCAGTTCAGGCTGGCCTTGAGCTCACTTTGTAGCCCAGGCTGGTCTCGAACTTGTAATGATCCTCCTGCCTCAGCCTCCTGAGTGCTGGGATTACAGGTGTGCGCCACCACTCCCTGCTTCTCAAAATGATTCTTTACTTTTAATGATAAGAGACTCATATCAGTGCTCATTTCCTCTTTCTGCCATGAATTCCACTAATACTGTTAAATCTGTGATGAAGCTAGTTTTGAAATATTATAGGGATGACCAGATATTGGTCTTAGCTTATTTATTGTTGGAGGAGACTATATCCTCAGAGAATTTTGAAAAGCATATGAAAGAAATTTATGAGCCATAATTCTATTACTTATAGATAAGTAATTGATGCATTTTTTTGGTCTTTTTTTTTTCTTCTATGCATTATAAAATCAACTCTGGTCTGGCATGGTAGGACATGCTTATAATCCCAGCATACTGGTAGGAGGATCACAAGTTCAAGCCCAACCTGGGTAATTTAGTGACCTAGGGAGACTCTGCTTTAAAAGAAAAATAAAAAGGGGCTGGGGGAAGAGGAACTTGGGATATAGCTGAGTATAAAGGCCCAGTACCACAAACAAAGCAAAATAAAGCAAAAAGTCAAATCATCTCTGAATTAAATGACAGTGGGTTGGGGGAAGAGGATGGCCTTCTAAGATAATCTCAGATTTCAGTTAAAATTTGGGCAAATCATTATTATCGAAGATGGTTTATAGTAGGAAACTGACTTCTGCTGGCCTAGGTAATTAATGTACCAATATTCTTTAAAAAAAAAAAAAGGTATTGTAATCCAATTCAATGTATCTAAAAGTATACCTTGACTTAGTACAATTGTCTTATATGTTTTATATCTTCTTTGGCCTATTAGTCTGATTTTTCATCTGTATATATATATATATATATATATATATATGATAATTAACATTATAATGTCTTATAAATAAATCTCATGATGTAAAAATAAAAGGGGATGGAAGGAGAGGGGGGAAAGAAGGCAATTGAAATGTATTACATGCATGCACTAATCCCTTACAGTGAATGTAATCTTTGTGTACTACAAACATGCACTAATAAAAGTTAAAAAAAAGAGAGAGAGAGATTATTGTCATAACGTTAAGGCTAGATTGCTTTGGGAGTATGGGAGGCAAGGAGGAGGCCAAGGGTTTGTGCTCCAACCAAAACCACCCTTGGGCTTGGCCCAAATAGGCAGTCATTTAATGAGCTGGGGCCACATTTAGGGCCCTTAAGTAAGCGATTAATCAAAAAACCGGCTTTTCAGATAGAATATTCAGTTAGGTGTCCTTTATATTTGATTATGATGGTCATGGATTATTTTGAAATTGGAAGAATAGTTCTGAATGGTATGGCTGACCTGAATCAGGGAACTCATTACGTTTTTTCATACTAATTGAGAGATATAGGAAATAGCAATATTGGCAATTCAATAAGCAGTTTAAATAATCCATTATTTAACAACTCTCTAAGTGGATTGCCATTCTGTCAATTGTACAAAATAACTTTAGAAACTCTTTATTTTCTTTTTTTGGGGAAATTGGCCTTATGTGATTCTTTGTATATGTGATATTTCATTACACATGACTTACTCACAGTTTGTGTATTAAGTCTAATTGGAGTGTCTTGCTTTTTTTAAAACTAGAATTTCCTAGACTAATGGATCTTAGAGCTTGACTACTTGTTTCATGTATAGCAATATGTAGCTGAAATAATTTATTTTTGCAACTTAATTTATAAACAATATTATTGCGTGTTAATGTTTTATTTTGCAGTTTCTCTTCAGCAACGAGTAGCAGAATTGGAAAAAATTAATGCAGAGTTTTTACGTGCACAGCAGCAGCTTGAGCAAGAATTTAATCAAAAGAGAGCAAAATTTAAGGAGTTGTATTTGGCTAAAGAGGGTAAGTTTCTAAGTCGTTTTCCATCTCCTCTGCTAAACTACCTTAACATTTTAAGTTTTTTTGGTAATACAGTATTAATTTTATCATTAAATAAACCTTGATGTTTTGTGTTCTTACATTATAGAGCAGAAGAACACTATTTAGAGGCTAGGGTTAAGCATGTAAAGGCTGTTGTGCATGTTTGTGCAGTAGCCTGAATGGTGTTTCTCAGATGTGGTATATACTTTCACTTTTGCTTTTGCCCTCTTCTCTTTGGGCCAAGTTCGTTCAGTAGAGCTGGTTTCTCTCATACTTGTTTACCCCGAACTTTGCAAATAAATGTTTTGGCTCTGTTTAAAAAAAACAACAACGCACTTAAAACATGAATGGATAAGTTGGATGTGGTGGTGCATGCCTGTGATCTCAGCACTCAGGAAACTGAGGCAGGAGGATCTCTGAATTCCAAGGCAGCCTGGGCTCTGTAGTGAGTTCAAGATCAGCCTGAAGTACATAGCAAGACCCTGTCTCATAAAACAAAACAAGACCACAAATGGAAAATGCATTTCGATGTTTTTCTTGTTTTTTTACCATGACTGTTGATATTTAGTATAATAGGCTGCTTAGTCCTGAGACGTAAGATTTTCAGTGCTCTTAAGATACAGCTTTGGGCTCTCAAGGCCTGTTGGCTAATAATAGTTTTACCATGCTATGTTAAAGCTGATACTTCATGGACTTAATCCAACAAATGTTTAATTATTAGTAACTATTTGATAAGTACCTACCATGAGGCATCCATCTTACTAGGTGCTTAATATGCAGAAAGAGCAAGAACCGTATGGTTCGTTAACTCGAATGAATTGCAAGTGAGATAAACAGATATAGAATGATTGTGTGATAAGTTGTTTAAAAGGAAAGCATATAAGTCAAATTTTATGAGAGAATATGATGGGGGACCTAATTTGAAGAATCAGGGAAAGTTCTGGATATTAATGTAGGACAGTATGAACACAGTTTCCATAGTTCTTCAGACCAGTTGTTCTCAGAGTATGATTGTATAATAGCAGTATCCTCATTGCCTGGAAATGTTAGAAATACAAATGGCTGAGTTTGACCTGGTGGCACAGACCAGTAATCCTAGCACTTTGTGAATCTGAGGCAGAAGATTCACAAATTCAAGCATGGCCTGGACAATTTAGTGAGAACATGTCTCAAAAAATGGATCAGAAATGTAGCTCAGTGCAGAAACCCTGTATTTGGTCTCCAGTACTGAAAAAGAAGGAAAAAACCCCCAAATATTTGGGTGTTGGGAATACAATCCCAGACCCAATTTGTTGGTGCACTGAATAATAAAGCATTCAAACATCAAGATATCTTGACAAGGCAAGTTTTACTTCTGCAGAAGGACTTGAGCACATTTTAGCATGAGGTAGCAGATGAGTGCGCAGAGACGCAGGTTTACTGAGAAGCAGCTGACCTCCCCATTGGCTGGTTTGAAGGTTCACAATCTATCCCAGTTGACTAGTTTAAGCTGAAGGATTGCTGGGCAAGGTTGCTAAGGGAGGGGAGAGTGGGTATGTGGGGACTGAAAGTCCTTGACTATTGGTACGTTATCTTTGGTTGTCAGCCATGTTCCCAGAATCTTAAGCTAAGCAGACATTTTCTATAACTCTGGTGTAAGGGGTTGGGGGGGGACCAGCCTGTGGTGGATAAGAGTTTAAGGTGGAGGCACTGTTTATATCTTTTGACAGAAAAGACAGGGCTAAGGTTTCTTATAGGGCCCTATTGCACATTTGCTGAATCAAAAACTGAGATTAAGATCCACTGATAAGTGTTTTAACAGGCTTTCTGAGGTGATTCTTCATGTGCATGCTGAATTGTGAAAATTGGTCTAGTCTGGTAGAACAGTGGCTCTCACACTTTAATATGGATAAAAAATCACCTGGAGAAGTGATTAACCACAGTATATTTGAGCAGAGACCAAAACCTTACATTTCCAATAATCTCATGGATGATTTTAATACTGGTAGTCCAAGGATCACAATTTAGAACTGCTGTTCTAGACTAATGATCATACAACTTTTTATTTAATCTATAAAATATTTATATACTTATGTAAACTCATAAAATTTTAAAGTTCTATAATATTTTAAGTTAAAAAGATAATGTTATATTTTGCCATATTGTCAGTACTTAAAATTTAAACTAAAACTTAAGGATTTTAAATATACTCAGTGGAATCAAAATATAATTTAATATCTATCCATCACCACCCATTTTAAAGAAAATGAATACACACATTAGCAGACATTTTACATTGTTTTCCTTCTTGAGTTAGGTTTTCTTTTTCACATCTCTCTTGGAATTTTATTTTATTTTATTTTTTGTTTATTATTTATTTGAGGCAGGGTCTCACAGTATAGTTCAGGTTGGCCTTGAACTGCTGCCTCCTGTCTCAGCCTCCCTATGTGGTGGATTTACAGTGGTGTGTCACCACACCCAGCTCTGGAATTTAGTTCTTAAAAGTGTTTCTGAATTTTTACATCAGAATTAACTGTGAGGTTTATTAAAACAATGATTGGTTGCTGTGGCCCACCCCCAGAGTTAGTAGGTCCCAGAATTTGTATTTTAAGCAAATTAATCAGGTTAGGCTCATATTATTGGTTCAGGTACTATACACTTGGAGAATTGACCTACAGTTGTATCTTTTACTTGAAAGTCTAAAAAATAATTTGGTCAGAGTTCTCTGCAATGAAAATATGCATGTAAATTTCTGTATTGTGATGCTATTCCAGTTATTAGAAATGTTTGATCAATTATACTGTTTTTCACACATCTAAAAATTATTAGAATGTAAACATTATTGGAAATGCAGCCCTCATAAGATACTTGTGTTTCCCAATTAAGCCTTAATCTCTAGATTAATATTGTATATGGGTAGAAAAAGATAGGCTTTAGCGTTAGAATGATGCAGTTTTTTATTTTTAAATAGATATAAGTGCTGAGGACCATTGATCTCATAAATAAATAGAAACAAAAAGTTTTATTATAGCAGTTATTTATTTCTCTTAACTCTTTCTAAATTACATATGAAATTACATAGTACTGTAGCTTAAATTTCTCTTGTTCTAGCAGCAAACTACTCAATTAGGTCTTTTATTTTGCAACAGACTTTGTATCACCTGGCCAGCTAAAAGATTTTGTTACACAGTTACTAGTCACTGTCTTGGTTACTTTTCTCTCATTGCTGGGACAAAACACCTGACACCCAAAGTGAAGCAAAGAAAGCTTATTTAGCTTACAGTTTCTGGAGATTTCAGTCCATAATCAGCTGGCTCCAAGGCTGGGTAGCATGGCACAGGGGCAACACTTCAAATCAGCAGCCAGAGCAAAAGGGGGAAAAACAAATCTCTTCTCCCTCCTCCCTTATATGGTACATAGGCTACCCCTCCCACACACACATACACCTTCAGGGTGGGTTTAGCACTGGCAAAATCTCTGTGCTCTCTTGCACAGGATGAGGATATTTACCAAGTAAAAACCCTGGCTCCCTGCTGAGTCTCTCAGTTAACTGCTGAACTTCTCAAGTTGACACAATGTATCAACCATAACAGTCACTAACTTAAAAAAAAATTATTGGTACTGATACTTATTTTGCAGTACTGGGGACTGTTGCATCTTGTGAGGGTAAAAAACCTAGGGAGGTTTTGGTCCCCCACCCAGGTGATGGATGCCTATGCAGATTGTCAATCACTGCTGTTCATTTCTAGCGGAAGTATGTGGGTGTAGTTCCTCTTTTTCTGGAAGCCTGGCCTTCAGTGAATATGCCTCCAGCCACAGTAGTCTCCTTTGCTGAGGGCCCAGCCCTGTCTTACTGCCTGTAATATTTACAACTAACTTAGCTGTCTATAATATTTCCGCCTCTGAAGCGCTATCCCTAACTGCAGCTAGGGGAGAAGGTGTATAGTTTCTGTCTAGCTGCTTTGAAAAGGTTTGATGTAAGGGAGACTGAAGTGAGGGGTCTTCTCCAGAGAGCTAATCTAATGGCCTCAGATAAAGGTCATGTTGTGATTTAGCAGTTATGAACTCTCTTTACAAGGTTGATCTAGTGGATCCTGGTAAAAGGAATCTAGCACATTTTATCATTGGTTCCATTTATGTGATCACTTGGAGTTTGGCAGCCTCTAGGAAAGAATAAACAAATTTCCCAAGAAATTAGAGCATGTATAGTCAGAGCATGAGCGCTGAAACAAAATGACAGATTGGGGAAAGATCCAAGTGTAGAAACTGTTCTTAAGGGACAGGAATAGTGATTGTAACCCACTGGCTCTTAGACCCCTCTACTGATGGAGTCTAGTATTTTGTCATAAGTCTCTTCAGTTTTAGCTGTAAGAAGATGGAAAGGACAATTTTAGCTCAAGAGTTTAAAGTTGTAAAGATTCTTGTTGAGCTTTTATAGATTCTACTGTAGTTTTTCTTAGTCACCTGTAATAGCAGTTAGCTACCAGTGTAGCTGGAAAACTGCCAGAAGGGATCAGTGATTGGAGCCCCTTTTTATATCTCATTTATTACTATAGAATTTTTTAAAATACATCTTTTGGTTATATTTTTCTGCTGGGTGTTTAAGACTAAGTTAAAGTGAGGCCTGTGTTAATTAAAATTAATCTTTCCTGTCTATCAAGGTCAGTTAAGCCTTCTCAGGCATTACTTTGGAACCATAGACAGAGCTTCTCAGCTCCTGTGTCAGTGTCAGCTGTTAGGATGGGTCATGGCTTTGCTTGACCATATTGCTTTCTCTGACAGCATGGGAGACTTTTACTTTTGGTGACCCTTCTTTGGCACACTGTACACTTGTTGATTTTTGTCCTCTGGGGTCCAGCAGTCTCCCTGCTCAGGAAGTTTGATGATTCACCAAAGTCGTAGGATCTCACAGAAAAGGTTCCCTCATGTCCTGTATCCTTGTTGACCTTGGAGGGCCAGAGCCAAAATATTGGCTGTACTCTTAGCCCAGTTACCTTTTTGGTTCTCATCTCTAAACTTTAGTTGTTGAACACCCAGAAGAGAAGATCAGTTACATTAGTATTGCAGTGAGGACTGGGAATTTAACTATTATAATTTCATCTGAATAAAGTTTTATAGAGAAAACTTGAAGTCAGGAGCCACACATAGTCTGTTAGCATAATGATCATGATATTATCTTTGAAACATTTAAATGTCTATCTTAGCTGGGGATGTAGCTCAGTAGTAGAGATCTTGCCTTGCATGCACAAAACCCTGAGCGCCACAACAAAACAAAACAAAATCCCATAAATGTCTGTCTTAATTAGAGTAGCCTTTTTAGTCAGTTGTCTTTATCTAATGCATAAAGAAGTTCTCCCCTAATTAGTTATGCTTTAATGGGATGTCACCAAAGAAGTGTGTGACATCATCTGGACTGCTCAGTGCCTGAGCATCTTTAAGTGTAATGACACGTATATAACATCACATAATCTTTAAAAAAAAGAAACTTATCTGACTGGTGGTCTCATGCTGGTTTGACATATCCTTCTTTTCACAAGTAGCTGGAGCACAAGAAAAAGGCACATACCTGAGTCTGGAAAAACGTTATCCCCATAAACAATCCTAGTTTTATATTTTGGAAGACCTATACACCTAGAAGGCATAAGTACATTTAGTGCATCATAAGATTAGCAGTAATGAATGTCATAGCTATATGGAAACCTTTGTCTCTTGGTTATGTATCAAGAGCATCTTTTAATAAGAAAACCTTATTGTTTTACTGATAGAAGACTTAACCTTTTGATGATGGCCAATGTGAACATGTCATAATAATATGTTCAGAGCCAGGCCTGGTGGCACACACCTGTAATCCCAGCACTCGGGAGGCTGAGATAGGAGGATTGTTGCAAGTTCAAGACCAGCCTGGGCTACAAAGTGAGCCCAAGACCAGCCTGAATGGCATAGCAAGATCCTGTCTCAAAAAGACAAGGGGTGGGGATGTAGCTCAGTGGCTTAAGCGCCTGCCTGGCAAGTGCAAGGTTGTCAGTTCAATCCCTGGTACCGCAAAAAAAAAAAAAAAAAAAAGTTCAACATTTATTGGGGTATGTCTCCTGTAAGGTTATGGAAATTATTGGGGTTCTATTAGTGAACAAAGACGAAGAAAATATTTTTAGGCAGCTGCTTCTTTATTCATCAAGGGGAGTCTTGTCTAGAAGTTTCCCTAAGCCTTAAGGGTCCCCATTTAATCATCTCAACACATTTTTTGATGACCTTTAAGAATCAGATCTTAACACATTGTTCTTGACCATTGACAGATTCTCAAGTTATTTTATGTAGACATCAATATGCATTCTATTTGTAAAACTAGTTTTGACATCATTTAGATCAATCGACAACCTGGGTTGGAGCATGTTTTTGACTCTAATGACATCTATAAGCCAATTTAAGTCATAGACAAATATTTTAAAAGTTTTAAATTAATTAAAATTCTAAAAGGCAAAAACATTGTTGAGTTCAAACAAAAACAGCTGTAAATGTTGTAACCAGTCACAAATTGTACAGACAGACAGGCACACATAAGACATTTGTTAATAGAGAAAGGAAGCCAGAAAAACAAAACAAAATAGTCATTTGGGAGCTCCAGGTTGTGGGCAGACCCGTGGAAGCTGATTGGTTGAAGATCGGCTCCCACGCGCGTTTCAGACAATATCGCTAAACAGCTTACATTCCCAGGGCCTGACCAGGTCTGCTCCCGTGCAAGCCCCGGGTGGCTTGGTCCCCAGTTCAGTGCAGAGACACAGGTACCCAACATCGGATGTACGTAGCCAGCACTGGCTAGAAAAGACAAACAGCCTAGCTTCGGAGAAGTTGTGGCCAGTGCTGGGGTGCCTGGGACCACACTACTCAGGGGTAGAAGAAATCAAGAATATGCCAAGACAAAGAGGGAGAGGGCAATCTCTGGCATCCAACCCAAGCGGAGCAATTCCACAAAGGGAAAACATGGAGATTGAGAATTGCACACCTGAAATGTCTGAAGTGCTCTCAATTGAAGTGAAGAAACAACTTCAGGAAGCTATAAGAGAAATTAGAACAGAAATTCTATCCCAGGTAAAAGAAGAAATGAAAACCATAATGAAATACTAAGCATCTCTAAAGAAGACACAGATAAAAAAATAGAGGAGCATAGGAAAATGAGGGAAACCATGAATAAACAACATAAGAGAAACTTAGAATGCAGGAAACAGATTCAAAGAGATATCCAGAATATTAAACATTCATTCGAAAGCTGGCACGTTGACATGAGGGAAACTAAAGAAAGACTTTCAAAGCTTGAAGACAGGGTTGCAGCCTATGATCGTGAAAGGAAAGATCTCTTAAAAATAACAAGGTCTCAGGAAGTAACAATTCAACAGCTGGTGGATGCATAATTTAAGAATTAAAAATGTGAGTGAAGAAGCAGGTGTCAAGACAGATGACATCAGGACCTTATTTACAGATATAATTCACGAAAACTTCCCAAGCATAAGAAAAGAATATGACATTCAAATGAGTGAGGCATATAGAACTCCAGCTAGCCTATAACCAAAACAAATCTACACCCAGACATATAATAATCAAGATCCCAGAAATTCAACTCAAGAACAAAATATTAAAATCTGTTAGAGAAAAGAAACAGATCACCTATGGAGGAAAACCCATCAAAATCACAGCAGACTTCTCAACATAAACCATCAAGTCCAGAAGAGGCTGGAGTGAAGTAATGAAAGTCCTGAAAGAAAACAACTTCCAACCCAGACTGATGTACCCTGCAAAACTTTCCTTCAAAATTGATGGAGAAACAAGATACTTCCATGACAAAGAACAACTCAAGGAATTCATGACCACCAAACCAACCCTATAAAGATTACTAAAGGACATTTTAGAGAAAGAGAAAAAAGACCACGGTCTCAGGAACAATGTCAGAGGGGGACCATCAAGTGGGGCCAGTCGATTGAATGGAGAGGAAAAATAGGGAGCCAATGGCAGGAAAATAGCATGGCAGAGACAATACAGTGCAAGAGTGCCTCAGGGCACTGATGGAGGGAAAAAGAGGCATAGTAGATCAGGAGACAGGATCCATCAATATGCTCTATGCAAGAAACACATATAGCTAGAAAGAAAATTCATAGTCTGAAAGTCAAAGGAGAGAGAACAATGCCCTATGTGACAGGGAGCCAGGGGTGGGGGGTGGGGAAGAGGGGTAGCCTGCCCATTAATTGCAGAATGGATAAGAAAGACATGGGATTTCATGGGGTGGAAACCTACTCAGCTATAAAGGAAGATAACCTCAAGGCTCTTGTGGGTAGATCGAGGCAACTGGTAATAGTGCTCATGGATGTAATGGGCCAGAGTCACAGGGGTGAATTTTGTGTTGTCTCCATAGCATAACAAACTAAAGGTGTTAGTGGGATCCAAAATGCACGATACATATTGGGAAAGTCAAAGGGGAGGGATTATCTAAAAAGGGAAGGAAATGACCACTCTTGATCTATTATCATGATTTGAAATTCAGATTGTAGTCATTGTTCTGATTAGTTTCATTTTATTCTGATTTGTTTGATTTTATTATACTTGATGACATGGACAGCTATTTTAAAGATAACAAAATATATAATTGCAGCCATCGAGGATGTCTACTTATCTTGTTTAGAAACCCTGTATGGCTTTCATTGTTTGTTTTGGTTGATTTTACTCTATTCTGTGTTGTTTGATTGCAATATGTCTGAAGGGGTAGGCAACTATTGTGAAGATAACAAATATTATGGTAGCCAATGCTGTTTCGCTAATATCTTGAAATTCTATATTGCTTACATTGTTCTGCTTTGTTTGTTTTGTTTTATTATGTTTTGTTTTGTTTCTACTGTTTTAGTTTGTTGTATTTTGTTTGATTTTACTTATCCCTAATGGTATGGGCAGGTATACTGCAGATAACAAGAGCCATTATGGTAGCCTTATCGATTGCTTTGTTCTTTGTTTTTTGTTTTTTTGTTTTTTTTTTCTTTTTTTTACACTGTTTCAAAGTCATGTTCCATGTTCATTGCTTTGTTTTGATTGACTTTACTCTGTTTTGTTTTGTTTGGTTGTATTCTTTTCAAAATTAAAAAAAAAAAAAGATATTTGTTAGTAGACCAGAGTGCACACAGATGTATTTGGCCAAGTTGAATTACAATAAATCGTTTACAGTTTTTAAAGTTAAATAGACTAGTCAGAGCTTTTTGTAGATCAGTTAACAGAGATATCTTGTAATAAGAATTGAAAGGGATAAAAGTTTCTACACTTGTGAAAGAAAAGACCGTGTGTGTGGTGTGTGTGTTGCTGGGGATCGAACCCAGGGCCTTGTGCATGCAAAGCAAGAACTTTAGCACTGAGCCACATCCCCAGCCTGCAAAGACCATTTTAAAGTCGGGTTCTAGGCTAATGGTTTATCCATTTGGGGTACCCAGCTTTACAGACTTCTCATTGTTGCTTTATAGCAATAGTTGCTTGATGGTCACAGCTGATAGCCAAAACTGCTGTTTTTTGAACTGCTGTTTTGATAGGCACGTGTAACTATTCCCTGTAAAGGGACAGACTGTTAAAGGAAATTTTAATTATTTCATGGAGGGTGCACAAGCAAGGTTTGGGTCTAGAAAGAGACTAGGTGGTACTTTTTGGCACTAAGTACAAATTCAAAACAATAGAGGAAGAAGGCTTGCAAAGGCTCCAACCTGCCCTACTGCAGACATTTACCTATGACACTTTTTCCCATTTTTGCCTGTGACTCTTGAACCATACTTAGCTATAGGCCTTCCATTTTCTTTTTTCTTTTTTTCAAATCCATTTTTTTTCAAGGACAAAAACAAAAAACAAAAAAAGAGGAGGAGGAGGAGAAGAAGAAAAACAAAATTTCTAAACATGTCATCTGGGAAGGCCTTCCATTTTAGAACCTCAGATAGCACGTCTCTTAGAATAGTGACTGGCCTGGTAAGGTGTTTTGGAGAGAAATCATGACACAGAAGGCAGCCCTCTGAGGACTGAAGCTGTGCCTAGTTTTTAATATTTCTTTCCATTTTAAACTCTTACTAAACTCATAAGTTTCCCTAGGAATGTTTTGTTCTATCAATGAGCTTAATCTGTGTTATAAAAGTAGTCAGTCTGTCCTCTGCTATAAAAACCAATCAGCATAATTCATGTGGGGAGGGAGAAGAGGAGTTAATCTCCAGTTTTTCCTAAAGACTAAAAGGCAGATAAACTTTCACTGAAACTTGTACATTTATTCTTTGAGAGCTTTAAGATTAAATCCTGACCAGTTTTAAAGTATGACCCAGAGATAAGTGAAGGTCAGTTTCACTCTAGAAGGGTCCCAGCCTGGGGAACTCACCATCTGGAAACTTGGTTCTGAAATTCAGCAGGAGGAGAGAATTGCCTTGGACCAAACACTGTTGCAGGGACAGGGTAGTGGAGAAGGGACAGAAGAGTGAATCTAAGTATGGCACAAGAACTAAATCCTAATCATCTCAGGTGTAGAAATACAATTAAAATCAAAAAGAGCTTTCCCAGGGTAGATCTCTTAATTCTTAGCAAAACATGTCTCTAGAGACAAAAGCTATGATGGACTCCAACTGTATTGGAAAACAGGAAAACCAATAATTAACGAATGTGAATGGCTGCTTTTAACCTTTTGAAAGAGAATGAGAAAATGAAAGTGTTCCAACTACATTGTTTAGGTCTAACTTGCTAATAAATGAATTTGAATAAAAAAAGGTTCTATAATTCCAGCCTACAAAAGAAATCCATCACCTCCAGGAACAGACAGGTAATAGTCCAAAGAAATCTTGACTCTAAGACGAAGTCTTCCAGACATTTCGGGTTTTCTGTCCAGTCACCTAGATAATTTTCCTCTACAGCAGTACTAGCTAGGCTTAATTAATTAATTAATTAATTGTGTTTTTGAGACAGTGTTTCACTATGTAGTTCAGGCTGGCCTTGAACTTGCAGTGATCCTCCTGCCTCCATGTGTGCCACCCACACCCAGTGGCTAGGCCCTACTTAAACCCACTCTGAAAATACCTATCGCCAGGTATCTGTAATACACGAAGAAACTTACTGATTAAAGTCTCTGTCCGTTGTTTCTCATTAGAAGTCAATGTTTGATTTAAGTATAACATTACATCTTTCCAGTGTAGTTTATAAATCTGAATAAGTTCTTTAAAGACCTCAGTGTACTTATCAGTGTGGTTTGAAAATTTTCCTAGATCTTCCCTGATGTTTTAGGTCACTGAAAGAAAAGAATGAATGAACACTGATAGTTCTAAACCCCCTGTTTACTTCCTATAAGGGATATTGTCCTTGAAGAGCTTGAACAAAATCAACTAAAGATGGCTACAACCACGTGGAGGCTTCAATTATGGCCAGCCTAGAAGCACCACCCTCAAGACCTAAAGGGCAAGTAGGGGGAACCTCAGACTCAGTAATAGTGCGCGAGGCTTTGATTAAAGTTGTTTTGGAAACCTTGCCCTTAGGTTCCAAAGGTCAGGAAGAGCAGCCTGAGGCTTATTGATAGTGGATACCTGAAGGGCTGTGTGTCAGGTTTTTCTGTGGCTGACACTTACATTTGAACATAAGTAAGGATTATCTTTTAGTACAAAGAAAATCTGAACATGAGGCAGTTTTGACCATTTTTTTCTCTTACAGTGCAATTCAAGTTGTAAAATAGTGTTATAATCAATGTTTCCCTCCATATTCCATCTTAGCTGTAGGGCTAGGTAGGCCTTGTACTGGTGCTGAAAAATATCGAATGACTCTTTTTCAACATGTAAGGGTCAAACATTTTCTAGTGCTTAAGAATACATTCCAAAGGAGTAAGAGACTTTGACACTGAGGTTCCTGTTTCTGAAATGCAAAAAGAAAGAATTGATGTCCCTTTAATCTCTTACTTGATTTCTAAACCCTTGGAGTGCCCCTTGAGTTGACTCCACTCCAGGGCAGGTAGATGAAGTCTGGAGAGAGATCAGAAGATAAAATTCAGTCAGTCTATCCACCCTCTTTAATGGTAGGTAATTTTATTTTATATTATTATTATTAGTAGTAGTAGTAGTAGTAGTAGTAGTAGTACTGGGGATCGAATTCACGGCCTCGTGCTTGCCAGGCAAGCGCTTGAGCCACTGAGCTAAATTCCTGGCCCTGGTAGGTTATTTTATATCTTTTGGGAACTCAGATTTTTTTCTCCAGCAGTTGTTTTTTTTAATAAGCACAATTTACAGTTGTTCTCAGTTGTAACAGCTGTGTTTAAAGAAGGTAGCATTGCTTTGCATTAAATCACTGTTTCTATTTCTTTGAAAGAGAGTGTGGCAGACACATGTCACAAGGCAGCACCTTTTATGCTGTAAAAGAGGTCACCTTTAGAGAGACAGAAGCAACAATTGGCTTGAGAGATTCCACCCTGACCCCTACGGCAAAGAAGTCTCCTCCAAGACTTGTGTTACCTGTCTAATCACCTAGGCAACCTTTTCTAACAGCAACACAAGTCTACACATCCAATTTAAAAATTTTTACATCTCTGAAGCTCACAGGTTAAACTTGTATCCATCACCTAGCAATCAGAATTCACATATTAGTAAAGCCACATTTGTCAGTCTTCTATATGCACATGAAAAAAGAAAAAGGCCAAGATCTCTTTCTTACTCTTAGCATTACAGAACAAATGTAAATGGTTCTCCTGATAGCTGCTGTCCTCCATAAAAGGCAAACAATTATTGCAAGTTGCCTTAGCGTGATTTCTGGGGGAGGGGTAATCTAACTATAAAGTGATTCTAAAGTTAACTTCCATCAAGTTTCGAGTTTCGGAAAAGCTTAGTGGGGTGTTTCTAACTTACAAGGGGAGGGAGGGGAAGATAATTATGGTTAGATAAGTGGAGCTATTTCTGGTGGTTACCCAGTCAGGCTTTTGGAACTCAGCTTCCAATGAGGAACCTTTGGGTATCCACCAGAGAGTCACCCTGGCCATGACCCCTCCCTCAGTTGCTCTCTTGGTTTCTTCTGGTTCACACAACCAGAGATCTGTCTGCAGAAAGGAATATACCTGCCTGTCTGGCCAACATTTAGCCTATAACCTATTAGTGAAAGTATTTTCCCTACACACACATAAATGATGACCATCAGGCCTAGGAAGAGGGTAGTGAGAGAAAAGAGAAGAGAAGAGAGGACCAACTGACTCAGGAGGTTTGGGGATTCTCCCTTAAACTAAATATTTTGGTCCCTTAAGTAAGGTATTTGGGGAAAATAGCTTCTGGTTTTACCCAGAAGTTGGTTTTCCCCTCAGGGGTCTCAGTTTAAGTTTTCTGTGGAAGACTGTTACCCAGAACACTTAAGCTGAGACATGACTTTTATGTATTTTTCCTGGATAGGCACAATTATGATGTCTCACCAGACCCAGAGATGGGGTATGTATTTTTCCTCTAGGATGATTTCCCTGTCTTCAGTGTTAGCAAATGCTCATTTTCTGTGGGCTTAACTTAGTTGTTGGGTAGTAGGAAAAGATTGGGGCAGTTTAGAGTTCCTGTCTACATTACACACCTCCAAAAAAGAAAAGTGCAAAGTGGCAGGAAAAGATCATCAAAGATTGTCTCATCATAGGAAGATCAGACCAGAAAGGAAACTGAGGCCCAACAGGCCCAACATTTTCTCTATATTGTAGATAAGAATCATGCCAGTTTGCCTCAGTCAAACTTTTCCTCCAAGTCTTAAGAATGGCCACTGACCTATCATCTTTTAACAGGTGGAAGGGATCCTGTGATTTATTAATAGGCATGTATATTTTCTAAATGTGACCTAGATTTCATAAAAAGACAGTTTTACAGCATTTCATGTCAATGTCCACTATGGGGCATGCTAACACTAGTTTTCCTTAATGCTATTGTCTGAGATAACAAACCATATCAGTCAGATCAAACAAGGAATGCTAGTAAATTCAGCAGCTAAGTCCAAATGGAACATTTGGAATAAAATGTCCTATTAAAGAACTGTTATAGCCTTCCCATGTTCTTAACTTGAATTTATCATCATTTTAACAAAACACTCAAGCAATTGACAAAGACATAAAATTTAAAGCATAAAAATTTTGATTACCTAAGTGAGTCACAATCCAGAATATATAAAACAAAAACAGACTCTTACCTCTATCCAGTTATCTCAGTGGAAGACCTCCAAATGATATAGGACATATGATATAGGGGTGATATATGGACCTCCAAGTAACATAACTAGCATAACTCCCAGCCTGCTAGATGCCCAGAATGCCAACTTCCTGTTCTCTAAAATTGAGGAATGAATTCTAGGAACAGCAGTAGGTTGACCCCATTGTAAAATTAAGGATGAGTGGAAAGCCTTCCTTTTTTTGCGGGGGGGTGGGGTGGGGTGGTGGTGGTGGCGGTTACCAGTGATTGAACTCACGACCTTGTGCTTGCCAGGCAGGCGCTTACACCACTGAGATAAATCCCTGGCCCAGAAAGCCTTTCTTTTACAAAGTAGGAAAGAGGGAAGTTGAAGAAGAAGAATCTCCATTTCAGGAGAGTATTTATCAAATTTGAGGATCTGGAAGTTGATTCTTTTAAACCATGTGTCTATGAATCCTATGGAAAACCTTTGCCTCCCTAGGGGTATATATAGCACTTCACTTTGAAAAACCATTGCTTTGGAATAGTATTAAGACTGTAAGTAGTAATCCACTGATGGAAAACAAATTTTCATGGGTTTTGAATTTCAGGTGTGAGTTAGGTTAGATGAAGTACACTCTGATCATACCTATGCTCCTTGTCACAAAAGTTAACCTTACTGTAGTTTAAAAAAGTAATATAGTGCAAAATAATAGCACATTATAGTTGGTAAGAGTAAAATCTAACCACAAAATTTTTGAGTTACATATATATTTATGGGATTATGCTTTAAAAATATGTAATTTCTTTTTTCAAATAGTGTTCAAAGAGATTTGAAAGCTATTTTCTCATAGGATGGAAAGTTTTTAGACATCAGAGAATTTAGCCCAGGCTTGGAAAGGCTTACTGGCTGTGGGGTGGATGAGTGGAGTTTCTTCTTTTCATGGCTTACAGTAGGGCTGTTTCCTGTTTTATTTTGTTTCTTCATAGGGCAGTACAGAGGTGGGAAAACTGATGTTCATGTTTATGCCTATCAGCATGGTGGCACTCTGCAGGATGCTGTAGTTTTGCATGAATGAGATACAATTGCTGTCTTCAAGAAAGTATAGACTACTGAGATAGATCATACATGTTACGTAGTATCATTGTTTTAGTATATGTTAAATGTCATGGGAAGTAAGTCCTGTCTGGTTTTATGTTGGTGTAAGTTTGTTACCCTTCTGTTATGGCTTGTGCCTAGATTTCCCTCTAAAGCCTCACACAGTCATAGGTGGGGCTTTTTCAGAGGTGCCTGGATCTAAAATGTGTGATACTGGGACTAAGGGTATGTGATTACTAAATTAGTCCACTGATTGTTTGGCACCCACTCTATGCTGGATACCTAAATAGAATATAAAAGGGGCAAAAAGAAGCTGCTATTGTCACTTGTAATTTGGTGCCTTCTGGCTTCTGTCTCTTTCCACCATGAACTGTTTCTCCTCTGTGATGTCCCTCTGTTCTGCCACCATGCCTTGGAACCAGCCAACTGTGAACTGAAACCTCTATAAACTGTGAGCCAAATAAACCTTTCCTCCTTTAACTTTGGGCATTGGGTATTTTGTCTTAGTGTTGTGGGAAATTTCCCAAGCCAAGCCAAATCAAACCAAACCAAACCAAAAGGAAGACTACACTGAGGAGATAAGAAGGCAGCATTTAAACTTTACACCGGCAGACTGTTGGATTTCATACCAGTGGACTGTTGCAGGGATAATTCCTCCAAAGCAACTGCCCTGAATCAGGAAGGAGTTTAGCCTATAGAGAATTAAAAGTGGGAGGTACAAAGCAAGTGACAAAACATTACATGATTGGTTACACATATTGAATCATATTGACAGTCAGGCTAGTCTTGAAGCAAGAGAAACACGCCAGAAACCAGGGGAGGGGATTCTTACAGAATGAGCACAGTTAAGGACCTTACCATAATACAGAAATGTTCCAGAGAGAGGGCCTTTACTGAATGAGCACAGTTAAGGGTATTACTATAATACAGAAATGTTCCAGAGAGGACCTTTACTGAATGAGCACAGTTAAGGGCATTACCATAATGTAGAAATTTTCTGGAGAGCCTTTACTGAATGAGCACAAATCTGTTCAGGGTACCTTAAGGTATAGGCAATTACTCTGATTTAGTGCTCATCTGCAGCTGGGCTGTAGACACAGTCAGGGTCAATTAGTTTAGCAGAAACAGCAGAACAGCAACTTGGTCAGAGTCCTCTAATTGATTATGAAATATCTAAGTTTGTTATTTTATACAAGTGTTCTTACATATAATTGTGCCCCAACATCAGCAATGAGAAAAAGTAACTAAGGCACTTTTCCCTGTTAACTTTTTGGTGCTGCTAGGGTTCAAACCTAAGGCTTTGCACATGTTAGGCAAATGCTCTGCCACTGAGCTACAACCCCAGTCCTTCCTTTCCCTTTTTAAATTTGTTTCTACCTTTACTTGACAGGGTACTACCTTAAACTCTGTGCAATGATATGGTCTTGTCAGAGTGAGGTGTAATACATTTAATACATATGTGTAAGTTCATGATAATGCTTTCTCTGATGACCATTTTAAACCCAGTGAGATACTGGCTAAGCTCATCCTTACTTTTTCCTTTACCTTGCATACCAACACCTCTGTCACTCAGTCATCTTTTCTATGGCTTTCTCTTGAAGTTAATCTTGTACACAGTTTGTTTGATTTCCTTTATGTTTTTCTCTGTCTCCAAATAAAGCTATTAGAATTCTTTTCTATTTTCTCATTAAAAAATTTTTTTTGAAATTATATAATTGACTTTTCTGTGAAATTCTGAATAAAATGAAAACAACTAAGAACGTGTTATTTCTGATATGCATTATCATTTGTAGTTTTATATCTCTGAATTACACAGCTTATAATGTAACACCACCACGCCCGGCTCTTTCAAAGTATCTTTAATATACAAAAAATGTTTTTTTCAAAAACTAAGTCACAGCGAGGTGTGGTGGCTCAAGCCTGTAATACCAGCACTTGGGAGGCTGAGACAGGAGGATCATTGTGAGTTTGAGACCAGCCTGGGCTACAAAGTGAGCCCAAGGCCAGCCTGAACTGCATAGCGAGATTCTGTCTCAAAAAGACAAGGGCTGGGGTTTAGCTCTGTGGCCTAAGCGCTTGCCTGGCGAGCATGAGGTCAAGAGTGCGATCCCTGGTGCCACAGGGGGAAAAAAAAAAAAGATACTTTGACATATAGATCCAATAAACAATCTTTGGTGTACTAATGAATCTTTTCTGAAGTTGTCAATAAACCTGAGCTGGCTACAGCAAACAATTAAAGTAGCTTTTTACAAAATTTGAAAAGGAGTGCTGTGATCCTTTTTGAGAATTTTGGTGACATTCCTAAATACAATGAATAGTAAGTATATAATTCAGTGCTGATAATTTAATTTCTGTTTCGGCTGCTTGCTTGTGTCATAATAAAAATAAAATAAAGCTTTCTTCTAAAATAGCAGCTAAAACTGCATATACTCTGGAGTATGAATCCGGTCCTTTATACTTATCACGGGTGTTAATAATAAAAACTATGGTGTTGATGTGCTCAGCAGTCCTTTTATCTTTCAGCAAACCAGGTCAAGGTAGCCCTGAAAATTCACTTTATTTTTCCCCAGCAGGGACAGCGTTTACTTTAATGTTGTAAAAGCTGTGCTTCCATTTACTGTATTTGGAGAATAGATGAGATATATATGCAAACATAATGAAGAATATTAATAAAAGAAATGATGACTTTTTGATTCCTCTTACTGTATGCTTTTTGCCTTAGTATCCATTTTTTCCTCAGCTGATTTCAAATGGGAATGCTATACATTTTTAAAAAATGTTTTGTTGCCTTTCCATTGAACTTGAAAAAAGCATTTTCTGATTTAGTGTTCTTCCATTAACCAACTTCAGTACAAAACTTGCCACTTCTGCAGTGTTCATGTTTTATAGTTTGGAAATCTTTAGTCTTAGGCAGTGAGCAAGAACCTGTTAAGTGAAACACAAAACAAAAGACCATAGAGTATTCAGCTTGAAGAAAAATAGAAGAAATGAAACTCATGTTAATTATCAAAAGACAATTAAGTTTTCTGTGGTGTTCCAAAAGACTTTATGCACAGTAATAATTTATATAGAGCTCTGATGATAACCCAAATTTGAATAGGTGAAATCTAGGTTTAGGAAGCTATGTGGCCAACATGACATAAATGTACTCATATTGGAAAGAAAAGAATATATTGAAAAATAACAAAAACTGTTAGAAAAATAAATTTAAAAATCATTAAAGAACTTAGAAACAAAATACAGAAATTGTTAATAAGGTTAATGGTTTAAACTGTAGAAAAGATACAGGTTTTTAGTAAGTTAGAAAACAATAGGAGTTCTCCTCATAAAAACTCAGGAAACAAAGAATAGAATGTCACTTTCTTCACCTTGTAAAGGAAGTGTATGGAAAACTCAACATCTTCCTTAATGATGAGAAATTTGAAACTTTCCTAATGATAACAGAAGTCCTTACTGTCAGTTTTCAACACAGTAGCAAATGCAATAAGAAATGAAAATGAAAAGTATACAAATTAGAAAGGAAGAATAAAATTGTCTTTATTTACAGATAACATTTTTTCTATGTAGAAAAGCTAGAAGAATTGACAAACTCCTGTGGCTAATCAAGGATAGCCAAGGTCATTGTACAAAAGTTAGTTGCTTTTTTATATACCAGTAATGAACAAATGGAATTTGAGACTAAAAATATAATCACCATTTACATTAACATTGAATTGGAAGAAAACCTAGCTGAATTTGGATATGGCAGTTGATTTTCAGATATAAAATCAGAGGCACAATCCATGAAAGAAGTGATAAGCTGGATCTCATTAAAATTAAAGTTTTTTGCTGTGTGGAAGACTGAAGAGAATGCTAAGCATAGACTGGGAGAAATTGAAATTCTTTGGTGCAATCTACTAAGATGTACAAGATCTATATGAGGAAAACACAGAACCATAAGGAAAGAAATCAGAGAAGAGCCAAATAAATGGGGAAGTATTCTGTTCCTGGATATAAATACTCTGTGCAGTCAAGGTAACGGTTTTTTTGTTTGTTTGTTTTTGTTTTGGGTACCGGGTATTGAACTCATGACCTCACACTTGCCAGGCAGACGTTTAAGCTGCTGAGCTAACTCCCTGGCAAAGTAACAGTTCTTACAGCTTGATCTGCAGATGTAGTGCAGTCTGTCCCCCTCCCCAAATCCAGCAAGTTATTTTGTAGACATTGAAAGACTGATTCAGAAGTTTATATAGCAAACCAAAAGATGTAGAATGGCCAACTCATTATTGAAAAACAAAATCTGAGAACAGCTATTATCTGAATTTCAGACTTTATATCATAAAGTCACAGTAATCAAGATAGTGTGATATTTGTGAAAGAATAGACAAATAGATCAATAGAAAGAATAGACAACCCAGAAATAGACCCATATAAGATTTTTAAGGAGCAAAAGGAGTGTTTGGAGAAAGAAAATCTTTTCAACAAGCAGTGCTGGACTAACAAGATAGAGACCTTACAGGCTTCAGCAAAATGAACTTAAGGATCAACTGTGGATCATAGCCTTAAGTGTAAAACTAGAAACTTACAAGTTTCCTACAAGATGCCGTGGAACAAAATGTAGCTGATGTTGGCTATGGCAGTGAATTTTCAGATACAAAACCAAAGTTGCAATCCATGAAAGAAATGATAAACTGAACTTCATTGAATTAAAAAAAAAATCTGCTCTGTGAGAGGCTGAAGACTGTAAGACAAGCTGTGTACTAGGAGAAAATATTTGAAAAAGATACAATAAATATTCAGAAGTACAAAAAAACCTCTTTAAAATTAACAGAAAAATGAGCAACCTGATTAAAAAACAGGCAAAAGACCTGAACAGACACCAGAGAAGATACACAAATTACAAGTAAAGGTATGAAAATAGGTCCACTATTATATGTCCTTAGAAAATTACAAATTAAAACAAGGAGATACCACTACCCACTTAAGAGAATGGCCAAAATCCTGAATGCCCGTACCAGCAACTAACAGTAAACATATGGGGCAGCAGAAACTCATTTGTTGCTGATGGCAATGCAGAATGGTGAAGCTTTTTTTTTTTTCTTTGAAGGGAGACAGGGTCTCACTATGTAGTTCAGGCTGGTGTTGGATTGGTGGTCATCCTTCTGCCTCAGTCTTCCAAGTGCTGGGATTATAGGCATGCAACACCATGCCTGGCTATAGCCATTTTGGAAGGCAGTTTAGTGGTTTATTACAAAATTAAACATACTCTTGCCATTAGTTTTAGGCCTCATAATCCTTGGGATTTATCCAAATGATTTGGAAATCTATGTTGTCACAAAAATCTGCACACATCTGTTCATAATAGCTTTATAATTGTCACAACTTGAAAGTAATAAAGATGTCCTTTGGTCAGTAAATGGGTAAATTGGTATATCCAGACAATGAAATGTTACTCAGTGCTAAAAAGAAATGAGCCATAACCAGGAATAAAGAGAAGTTTTAAGTGTATATTTAAAGTGAAAGGGAGATTGAAGAGGCCATATAAACTGTATAATTTGAACTATGTGAAATTCTGGAAAAGGCAGAATTATGGGGGCAATAAGAAGATCAGTGATTTCTAGGAGTAGGAAGAAGGGGGAGGAATGAATAGGCCAAGCACATGGATTTTTAGGGCAGGAAACTATTTGCATGATACTGCAATGGTAAACATCGGTCAAACCCATGGAATATACAATGCCAATAGTAAACATTACCTGGGTGTGGTGGTGTACACAGCTCTTGGGAGGATGAGGCAGTAGTGTAGTATTGTAAGTTCAAGTCCCATCTCAGCATTTTAGTAAGACTGCCTGGAACATAGATTAGTGGTAGAAAGCCCCTGGGTTCAATCCTAGGGAGGAAGAAAAAGGAGAGAGTAAACCTTAGCATGTGAACTGTGGACAGTAGGTGATAATAATGAGCCAGTGTAGGTTCATTGATTGTAAGAAACATACCACTGTGGTGAAGGATGTGTAGAGAAGGGAGGATTGTGGGAATGGGGTATTTGGGAAATCTCTGTACTTTTATTCAGTTTTGCTGTGGATCTAACAGTGCTTTAAAAAAAAAAAAGCTGGGCATAGTAGCACACACCTATAATCCCATCACTCAGGAGGCTGATGCAGGAGGATTGCAGTGAGTTCAAGACCAGCCTGAATTACATAGTGAGACCCTGTCTCAAAAAACAAAAGCAGTGCTATGTTAGATAGTATAGTCTATGGCATGTTTATAGTCAAATAGACCATTTTTTTGTAGAGTAGCACTCCTACAATCAAACTCATACATATGTGCAAATTTGATACATGACAAAGATGGCATTAAAATGGAAAACACTTGAGGCATTGGTATCTTGCTTCAATGAGAATGTCTTGTGTAGAAGAGGATTTGTGTTCATACCTATCAACATAATGTATGATAGATACATTGATACTATGTAATTCCTTTTAGTGAATGAAATAGTTATATGTATGAACAGTGTTGTGGGATAGAGTTAATTACATAAGAATAATATGTTATGAGAACATTAAGGTTTAAAAAACCTGAAATATATATGATAATGATACTCAGATTCCTAGTAATTGTTACCAAGAGGAATGTAGTGTATTTGTGATGTTCTATTTCTATTTTTAATTAATTACTTTAACTTTTTAAACTTTGATTTCAAGATGAGTCTTGTGCTGGACATGGTGGCACATGTCTGTAATCCCAGTACTCAGGAACCTGAGGCAGGAGAATTGATGTGAGTTCAAGGTCAGCCTGGGCTACAGAGTGAGTTCAGTGCCAGCCTGACTGACTTATATAGTGAGATCCTGTCTCAAAGAAACAAAAACAAACAAAAAAACACCAAACATCTCTACAAAGACCCATCTAAAAAACAACTACGACAGAAATAGCAGCAGACTAGAAAATAAATTGGAAGAGTTCTTTTCCATTATTTGTTCGTGTGTGTGTGTGTGTATTGTATGTTGTAGAGTTTTTTTTGTGTGTCTGTTCAATGAGAATAAGGACATACAACCCGAGTTTTTATATAGTGCAACCCATAGCAAGAATAAAGACACTAAGGCATATTTGTAATTGTAAGGATCCAAGGGGGTCCTAAGTCCAGCTAGTATGATGGCTAACCAGAACAATGGCCTCGACCCAGGGACATACCCAGATTTTATTAATTCGTGAAGAAGGGAGTGGCTTGAGGATGAGTTACTATTGGCTTGAGGATGAGTGACTGTGAGAGTGGCGGGAAGTATGTGAGTGCCATGAGCAAGGCTAGGAAGGAGACCTGAAATCACCTATGCAAATATGCAGAAGCAATAATCTGCATGACACAATGAGGCAGTATCTAATGTTTTGGGGTTGGTGATTCCACTCTGATGTGTAGTTTTTTATGCTCTGAGAAGTCATAGTCTCTTACCTTGAGGCTGACAGCGTGGCTACACTTGATCATATATTATTTGGGAGCTGTAGGTAGGGCTTCATTGGCCTGTCCCATTCTTCAAAGACTATATACATCAGCACCTCAGATCAATCCATTTGCCTTGATTAAAGCCAATTGGAGGGGGGATAAGGACAAAACTTAGCCAGCTGTGCATATATCAGTACATGGAAGTAGGGCCAGGTATAGCTAAAATGGAGATAATTGCTCTTTCAAGGAGAGTGGTCCTCCACAACTTTCTGGGTTTTTTTGGCACCAGGTATCGAACTCACTACCTCTTGCTTGCCAGGCAGGTGTTTGTGCCACTGAGCTAACTCCCTGGCTCTTGTCTTTTTGAGACAGGGTCTGACTATGTAGTTCAGACTGGCCTTAAGCTCACTTTATAGCCCAGGCTAGTCTTGAACTCACAATGATCCTCATGCCTCAGCCTATTGAATGCTGGGATTACGGGCGTGGGTCACCACATCCGGCTTCCACAACTTTCTGTGTTAACATTTTGCAATTTAATTTCTTCATTAGATCAGTGCACTGATAAAGTGAAGCCTCATTAGTGAAAAGTCCTTTGCTTTTTTCCAGAGGATCTGAAGAGGCAAAATGCAGTGCTACAAGCTGCGCAGGATGATTTGGGACACCTTCGGACACAACTGTGGGAAGCACAAGCAGAGATGGAGAATATTAAGGCTATTGCCACAGTCTCTGAGAATACCAAACAAGAAGCCATAGACGAAGTGAAAAGGCAGTGGAGGGAAGAAGTTGCATCGCTTCAGGCTGTTATGAAAGGTAAAGACAAACATTAGTTTTATGACTTTCTAAGACAAACCAGGTTCTAATTGAGAACATTTTTAGATGATCTTAAAGTGTGACTGGTCATGGTAGCACATGTCTGTAATCCTAGCTACTCAGGTGGCTGAGGCAGGAGGGTGGTAAGCTTGAGTGTGGAGAACTTAGAGTCTGTCTCAAAATTAAAAGGGCCAGGGTCGTAGGTCAGTGGTAGAAAGTTTGCCTAATAAACCCTGTATTCTCTTGAGTTCATTTGTGTCTTTATGTACTGTCATCTTCAAGATGTGACATTGGATGAAAGGAAAGTCAATGACATTGTAAAAAGCGTATTACCCTTATGTTAAACTGATTGAATAATGTAGAGTTAACAGTGACAATGTTAAAGAGAATGCATTTAGTCAGGACTGTAGACCAGCATGTGATGGTTTATACTTGTGATTCCAGCATGTGGAAGGCTAAGGCAGGAGACGATGCAAATTCATGGCCAGCCTGGGCTACACAGTGAATTCAAGACCTTGTCTCAAACAAACAAACAAACAAACAAAGTTTTTTTAAAAAGGAGGACTATAATTAATTAATTATAGTCTTATAAGATTTAAAGCAGGGCATAAAGGTGGAGTTCCTTACAGTAGTCAGGTGCATAATGTTAATAAAGCTGAGTGGGTACAGAGAATGTGCTAAACGGGAGAGAGGTGCCATTCAAAGAATAATACGTCTAGCCAATTACTGCGCTGGTGATGTCATATTGTTTAGAATTTTAAGAAAATTTGTATTTAAATGTGAAATAAACTGCAGCAGATGGGGTTAATGGCCCCTGGGTTACAATAGGCCAGATGGACTGTCAGCTTGTGACCTTTGGTCTGAAGGAAGTGCAGTAGTTTAGTTTTGACCTCCTTTTGGTACCACAGCTTAATTATTTTTCACACAGCTGAGAAGATGATGACAGAATGAAGTAAGCGGCCCTCTGAATCTTTGGTATCCTGGAACCCATATTACAAATGTGAAATGATGGATTCTCCATCTTTGCATTTGTGTATTACTTTTTGTCTTAGAGTTCTTTGTGAGATGGCAAGTAAGACCAGCCCTATTTCTGAGTCTATATTTATGACTTAAGGATTATTCTAGGCCTCATGTAACAAATCTGACTATACTGTAGTGGTTTGCTCAAATAGGAGTTCTTTTTTCTTTCAGAATAAGAACTCCAGGTGAAGGTAATCCAGGGCTGAATATGGTGGTTATAGATGTTATCAGCAGTCCAAGCTTCTGACTTCCATCTCTTCTTTCACCCTTAGCATGTGGTTTTTGATTCCATCTTTGCTCATGGCTGAACAATAGCTGCTCCTCTTCTAGGCTGCATCAGTAAAGCAAAAGTTTCCTAGAAATCTCTATTATAAGGAAGCTGGAAAATGAATTTTTTATGGTCCTGTAGATTAAACCCAGAGCTGTGCACATGCTAGGCAAGCACTCTACCACTGAGCACACCACCAGCCTGAAGATGTTTTTAAATTGGACATTTTTAAAAACGTAATTGTTTGTTTTATTAGTACATGTTTGCAGTTCATGGAGTTTACAATCATCTTGGGAGAGTGGTTATATGTGTATACTATAGTTTTTTTTTTTTAATCCTCTTCCTGTTTTCTCCCCATCCCTCTCTCTTCCTCCTCCAGTTCCTGTATCCCATTTTTCATTCTTATTGATATTAATCATAGGTCATATTATGGCATATGTTTACATTTATTGAAGTTAATTAGGTTCCTGTACATGGCATATCTGTATTCTACTTACTTCCCCTTCCCTTCCTCCTTACTCCTTTCCCTATTCCTTTGGACCCCATCCCTAATGCAAGAGATCCAACCCCTTGTCCCCTTTTCTCCATCCTTTATTACTCTCTTTGTACTTTGCCTCACTCAAATGAGAGCTATCATACTGTATTTAAGCTTGTGTGCCTGGTTTATGTCACTCAACATCTTATTTTCCATAGCTTCTTGGCCTTTTGGCTAAGATCAGATATAGTGACATTATATTTTCCAGGTGCATCCATTTCCCTACAGATGTCTCAAATTTGTCGTTCTGGCATATTTGTCATTCTGAATGTTCCTGTTATGGTTTGTATAAAGATGGTCCCCCTAAGCCTCATATAGTCACAGAAGTGGCTGAATCTTGCATTTGTGATTGACTCCTTGTCTAGTGCTAGGATTGGCAGTGTGAGTTCTGCACCTGCCCAGGGGTGGAGCTGATATACAGTGTAAGGTTGGAATGGGGGCGTG
>RJWT010001867.1:27500-44557 GCA_004365215.1 Cuniculus paca | reverse complement strand
CCTGATTTAACAGTATTTCATATTCTTTACAAAAATTGAGAGGCTTATTCAGAATTTTGTGGGGTGTACTGTAGTGCTCTACTTTTCTTAATGAAAATAATTGCTGCATTTTGTAACCTCCTGTCTACTGTCCTTTTTGAGACAGGGTCTCTCTGTGTAGTCCAGGCTGATACTGAACTCACTATATAGCTCAGGTTGGCCTTGAACTCATGGCAAGCCTCCTGCCTCAGCCTCCCAAGTCCTCAGCGTCCCACTTACGTGTGTGGGCCACAAGCCTGGAAAATCTGCTGTCCATTTTAAAGCTGCTGCACCTAAAAGGCAGGGTGTGTGTTTGTCTGAAAAAGCTCTGTTCAACCAGACCTGATTCCATCAAAGCGCAACAAACCAGGCAATAGCCATTCAGGGAAGTGCCTGTTGCCTATCATTCACTAGACAATTCTAAAACTTGCCAGTGGAAAATTGGACATGGGAGGGGCACACCTGTGAGTTGCAAAGTACCCTGGGCAGACAGGACCATAGGCAGTCATCTGGGAAGAAGCAAAAACGTGTGATCTTCTATCTACTCTCTGACAGCCTGCAAGGCAGCTTTGATCCTGAACTCTGACCCTTGCATCTGACACCCAAGGAATGGCTGTCTTTCCCCTGAGTTCTCATCAGATCAAACTCTAACAGCTGAGAAGTGAGTCTCACAGTGTCCCTCACAGTGGCCACCTGTGTTTCTCTCTCAATTTCGCCAAGAGCTCCTGTTTTGCTCCTTTGATTCCAACAAAGTTTAGCAGAACTTCAAGGGTCAAGCCTCTCTTAACCATTTCATAACAAAGGTGATGCTGTCACCCTAATCCCATAGGTGAATCATCTGTGGCTGTGAAGAAATAGACCCCGAATGTCACAGACCTAGTAACTGGAAGGTAATAGTAAGGAGACCGTGTGTTTGTTCCAAGTTTGTCACAAAGCCTTGTCCCTTGTCGTATGATCACTGCCAACAGCATGCAGTAGCTCTGCTGACCCTGGGATGGGGGTGATCATCCTGGACCAACTGGCCAGGATTGTTTCTTTACACAGATCCCAAGCCATTGAGCAGTAGAGTGCCTCTCAAGGAGTGTTCTTGGAGGAGTATTAGTTGGTCACTTGGTTAAGTGACCTTACATCATCAGATTTTCTTAAAATGGGAATTGAATTTTTTTTTCTAAAGGGAAAATGAGATTGTTCAATAAGTTTCCAAAAAGAGAAGTTATATTAGTGTATGCTATTTTCAAATTTAGCTGATAAAATAGATAAATGAGATGAAAGAGGATCTCTCCACTGCCATTGAGTTTGTGCTGCTGTCAGGTGAGAGATGTGGGGGGAACTCACTGAGGCCTCCAGGCCCAGGCTTCTCCATCGCTCCACCGAGGCAGTGTGCGCTGTTTTCCCGGAGAACAAAGATCACCTCAAGACCAACAGCAGAGGAACATGATTAACATGAATAAATACTAACAATACATGGAAGTAAGATTAAATAAGGAACATACAGTACTCTCACATCTCTGTAACTTATGCTCTAATTATGTGACTAAGCAGAAATCCACTGAAATTTACTGCAAATTCCAATATTTTTTCTAAAATATGAAAAAACATCTGACATTATTTCCTTCTCTTTGATTTCCTAGAATTCTCAATGTTTCTACATCTAAGATTTATTTTATAATCAAAATAATATTACTTGAAAATGTTTAAACCCATTTATGCTGAAGATTGAAAATTTTTGAGTTTTAGCATGAAATTCATATACGTTACCAAGAAAAATTCTAGAAACAATTATTTGAAGAGAACACATTTCATTATGCTCCCTTTTTATGGGCATTCCAAAACTCGATCACCAGGCATTGAAGGGTTAATAATTCAAATTCTTCCTGTGGAATTCTACTAAGTGGATTATTAAAAACTGATTGTGACTTAGAAGTCCAATGATGTATCAGGTCAGCAAATAGATGTCATTCAATAAAATAAAACAGTTTTCTCTAATAATGGACTTTGTTCTCTCCATAGGGTATGGAAGGAAGCCTCTACTATACTGCTTACATGGAGACACTGGACAAGACATCTAACCTCAGGCATATTTAATTTCATTTTCTTTAAGAAACTTGCTACTGCCAATTGGCACTGGTATAGGCATTAGCCTATGCCATCTCGTATACTTCTCAAAATTACTATAGTAGATATTATTAATATCCACATACAGAGTATTATAGAGAGGAGGAAACTAAGGATAAATATAAATAAATCATTGTCTAATATTATTCAACTAATGAGTAGTAGGTTGAAAACTCCAACTCTCATTTCTAGTGTCAGGAACTTTGCTGTACATGCTCCATAAAAATGTTACCACCTTGAAGACCTCTAATAGAGATTAAATGAGAACCTATGTTTGATCATCTAGGAGACTAACTTCCCTTTGTCAGGCACTCAGTCAAATCCACTTGATGTATAAAATACAAAGAAATTGGGAACACGATTTGAAATTTTAGTGGAGTCTATTTATATGATAAAGCTCACAATATTCTTCTGAAGTGTATTTTGTAATTTACAAAGCAGATTTGATGAATTATCATAAACACCCATGGTCCATAATGGTTCTTACTATTAATGAGAAATCTGTGCATTTTGATGGTATAGTCGGGATTGGAAATGACAGCATTTCATAGGAAGAATTTACCATTCAATTTTCCCTACAACTGGCTCATTGTTTTTGCCACTGGTAAATTTTGCTCCCATGTCTCAGGATATTTCTATATTACACCAAAAGACAAAAGACTGGACATAATTTCACTCAGTAGAGTAAAACCTCACACCTTGCACAACAATGCCAAGCTTTGTTCCCAGAAGGACCCACGAACCCAAATCATTTCATGTGTTTTGTCATCTTGAGGTCAGTCAGCTTTATACGTGGCAGAGCAATAGATCAACAACCAGCCAGTCCTCCTGAATCTTCTTTTACTCCCTTGCTGGCCTGTCAAGTTTGCTGCCCTTCAGTGTCCTTCAACAATGCAGGTCCTCTTGCATTTTAGGCTGCTGTCATAATTTATCCCATGACCACTACAGGGCAGCAAGAACAGCATTGAATGTCACAAAATATTTCAGCAAGACACCAGGAGGCAGCACTTCAGTCAAGAACTGCTCAAGTTCTGTGTGTATTAAGTGGAGCCTGACTCTCCAGGAAGGAAAATCGATTTAGACACAGGTTTTACACACTGGTGATATTAGAATAAAGATGTGGAAAAGCGCACAGGTGAACTATACAGATACTTGGGGGAAAACATTACAGGTAGGGAAGTTAAAAGCAAGGAGTAAAGATCCTGATATGAAAACATGCTCACAGTGTTTCAAGAATATCTTTTCTTCTAGTCGCTTATACTTCCCAGCACTCTACTAGAGACGACACTAGCTAAGATACTGGAATCGTATTTCTGAAGTAGTTAAGTTTTCATTGGTAAATGGTTACTTGATGATTTTACTCTATTGATTCTAGTGCAACTTGTGTCTAAAGTTTGTCATCCTTGTCTCAAGTTCTTATGGGGAGCAAGTTGAACTCAGTAACATCACCTTCCCTGGGGCAACGGTCACTTGCTCTGGGACTGTTATTCTCATAGGCAAAACCCTGCACCTTAGGAGATTCTCAGATGCTAGACTCTGGCTGTCAATGACAGAGAAACTCTTTAAAATTAGGTAAAGTTACATCTCATTTCTGAAACATTAAAAATGAGAACAATAAAAACCGTATCATAGGTCTTTGATGTTTAAATCAGATAATGAGTCCAAAATGTGAAATACTATGTTTCATATATAGCAAACTCAATAAGTACAACTTTCATTTTTCTTAGTAAAGTCTGCCTTCTCTTCAACTGAGTTTTTTCCCTACCACATGAATTAAATGCTTTGAGAAATCTTAACCATCCCTTTCTCTGGAAGTAGTCATTCATTTTTGCTATCCTCTTATGATAATTTCCTCCTAAACACATTATCTCACTCAGGGTCCTAAAAACCATAGCTGAAACAAGTGCACAGTCTCTATTTTCATTTCCCTAGTGTGTAATGATATTAAGTCTTATATATTAGTGGATATTAGTGGGTTTGTAACTGGTGGTCAAATTAAACACCAGCTGGACTGAATCAGTGTGGTGCCGAGCGTGGCCCACCTGAGGACTGTTGCCAGCATAAAAAGGAGACCTGGAGAGGAAGAGTAGTGTTGTGGGTTCTCCTAAGTGTTGTCGTTTGGAGCTGTTGGTTCTTCTGGAGGAGCTTGTCATGCTGGCTCCCCTGATATGAAGTTGGCTGTTATTATCAGAGGAGCTCAGGACCTTATTGCTGTGAACGACTGCGGTTCACTTTGGGAGAGTTTTGCTCCTTACTTTGAGTATCACTGCCTGGCTCCGGAGGGGAGGATGTGTGCTGTTTAATCTCCAAGAGAAGTTTGTCATGTTGGCTTCCTGATATATACTCATCGTCAGAGAAGCTCAGTACCTCACTGTCACTGAGGATGGCTGCAGTACTTTCAGGGGAACCCTGGTTTTTATTTTGAGTGTCCCTTCTTGACTCCAGTACAGAACCCTCGGCCGGCTGGCACAGATCCTTCACCCTATTGGCATAGACTTTCTAGCTTCTACCGCTGACCCTTGGGCCTTCCCAGCACAGATCCATGAAATTGACTTGCATGAGTCATTGTCATGGGCTCTAGGTTTTCAACTAAACTCACGCAGGCCCTCAGCTGGATTTTCTAGGTCTTTAGTGTTGTGGACAGATTTCCTATACTTTCTTTGTATTTGACTCCTTGGGTGATCATAATAAATAATACTATAAATTATGTATCCTATATGTAATTGTTCTCCTTGAAACCCATGACTACAACAAAGTCCTTTTTTCTAAGCTTATTTGCTATTCTCACCATATCTGAAGCAGATGAATTTTCATAATTTTTATGGTGGTGCTTATTGACTTTGTGAACTTTTAATATACTTTCAATATAATATATTTGAGTCTTTTCTCAGAAATGTGCATTGTAGAGCCATATGCTCTCATGCATACCTGTAGGCTCAGGTACTTAGAAAAGTGAGACATAAGGATTCCCTGAGCTCAGAAGCTTCCAGACACCCTGACAACAGTGAAATAAAGATAGATAGATAGATAGATAGATAGATAGATAGATAGATAAATAGATATCAAATATACTTTTCCAATCTTTGGATGAACTGTCCACATTTTTAAGACTTTTTTGGGGAGGAGGAAAGGGCCAGGCTAAATTTCCTGTGCTGATCTTGAACTCAATTCTTCAGTCTCAACTTCCCAAGTAGCTGAAATTACATGTCAGTGTGCCTGACTTGAGTGATTTTTATAAGTCCAATTTAAAATGTAGTTCACATTCATAGAAAAATAGGAAAGACAGTGTGAAAGTATTTTTTCTGAGTACTTTAAAACTATTTCTTCTTTACTGACTGCCACTGAGCTATTGCTCTTTATTGAAAGCCAAGCACTATCTTTTAGGTTGTTTCTTGAACATAGCGTATGAATTTTCTCTGCATGTTGCAAAGATTTTACTGTTGTTCTCAAATGTGAATTTGCCTTCAGTTGCCTGCCTGTATCTCTCTTGCCAATACAATGTGGTTGATTTACAGAGTTCCTGATCCAAATTTATGGCCTTGCATACAGCATTTCATGACCATTTGTGGAAACAAGTACAGTAACGGTTAAGCTTCCATTTTACTTAATATGAATATATTTATACAGTAATCATGGTTTACTCTTCTCTCTTTGCCTGTATGTAGTAGTATAAAATGTACTAATGAGGGATAATCTCCTACCTCGTTGTCTCTCAGCACTTAATCAACAGGATATCATTGAGAGAGTGTGCCTCAGAAAACACACAGAGATGAATCGAAAATTGTGTAATCTTTGGCAGACAAGATTAACACATTTTTGGTAGAGTCAGGAAGAGTTGTGTCATCTTAGCAAGAAGTGATTGTTCTTTTCTTTGTTAGTTTGTTTGTTTGTTTTTGACTTATAAACATTGGTAAAGGAGATGTATATGCCAAGTTGAGAAGGGTTAACTGTGGTAGCTTTTTACTGTCTCAATGCTCTGGAAATACACTTTCCAGGATTAGACTCCCTCTGTTGTTCTGCTCTAGAGTTAGCTACAAAAGAAATGGTACAAGATTTCAGAGGTCAGTGTGATGCAGCAGCCATTTCTTATGTGCTTTGCAGGTTCGGGGCCATTTTCCACAGACGTCTGCGCTTCTGTCAGCTCATTTTCCCGTTACCACAGTTCTTCCACCGTCTACCACATCTCCTTCAGCTTAGCTTTGGCTTTGGCCAAGTGTGTATATAGAATGATGACAAATTCTACTGTTTCTCCTGAAGGTCATTCACCAACTAAGAGCAAAGGAGTTGAGGTACAGACACGTTTTAATTTGTCCTGGTAGGTTCCAGTTGTCCTGATGGGCCCTCCTCTGCCCCCCAAGTCACAGTTCCTCCACATGCTTTCCTCATCCAACTTCCCTTCCCAGATCTGGGTGTAATTGATCTTCAGTCAATCCGGGCTCAGTAGAAGGAAAGACAATACCTCTTCCTCTAGCTGCAGATAATGCATGTGATCTAATTGTTTTAATTACTCCTATTTTACATTAGTCCTGGTGGTTCTCTTTCTCTGATTGTACCTAACAAAAAGCCTAAGGGAAAAGGGCTCAGGAAATGGCTTTCACTGCTATCTCAGATAACTACACTTAAAGCTGGGCTGTAAGCATATTAAGGTGAAACCAATAGGTTACATTGTTGTGGGGCAAGTTGACAACACTAGACAACTGCATACATATTTTGAATGATTTATTTTGGACTCAAAAATGCTAGACAAAATATACTACAAAAGACATCTTATACCTGACATACAACTGACACCTGATTCCAAATAAGACAGAAGGGTTTTACTTAGAATTTAATCTTCTGATCCAGACCACAGATGGAGCAACTGCCGTGCTCCCTTCTTCTCTGGGATCTGCAGGTGCGAGTCTCAGTTGGGCTCCTGCGGCAGGGCCTGTCTCTCGGAAAACTCCTGAGTTTTTGTTCAGCTTTTACTATCACTTCAAACACTGTGAGTTCCCAGAGAGCGCAGAAATATTTTCCAGTATCTTCCATCTGTAAAGCTGTAATGATGAGATTCATGGAGTTAGCTGCTTTTCTGATAGAATAGCGACCACTGTTTCCACCAGCAGTAGAAGAACTTTGACGAATAAGGAAAATCATCTCTCCGCTCAAAAGTTGCTTGTACCAAAAAATATAGTATGAGCTCCAGCTTGTCTCATAGAAACATTCCAGGGTGACCGTTTCCCTTTCTCGCTTGGTTGTGGGTGGCTGGTCTTGGGTTACTTTCTGGGCCACACTGGGTCCTGTGGGAACAATCAGAAAACAGAGCTGATCCTCCATATAGTGAATAAAATATTGTAAGATTTAGGTTAATTTAGGACACAAGGACAAATCAAACTTAAGTCAGTTCGCTTTCTTTTCTCCCATCCTGCTTTCCTACTCTGGCCCATGTGAAGCACCATATGTACCAGAATAAATGGAGACGACGGACACCCATAGCAGGCTGGAGAGCAGCATGTGGCCAGGTCCCTCTGCACAGTTTTCTTCTGCCCTGGTCTCAGGGTTCAGGGTCTCTGGCCGTGTACATATAAATATTTTCTGGGTTTTTATACTGCTCCCCAAATAGGAAATGGGGTTTCTTAGGTTTGTGGACCAAACGGGAATAAATGTGGCTTACCCCAAACTGTTCCTCTACTTGTCTTTATAAAAGGCGGGGCCTAAGCAAAGCTGTTAGTACTGTGGTTTGGAGCTGAGGAGACTGCAGACTGAGTTGGTTGATACGCATTGCTATTATCTGGCAGACTAATTTGGGGGGCACATGTATAGTAGAATTGATTATGAGCCATTTTCTTTCCCTCTGATCTACTTACTGGGCACTAATTTGACAATATTTACTCGTTCCCCCATAGGTCCTTTTATTTCTCCGTGAAAGCAAGACTTGCGCAAAACCATTAATGCATTCCTTCCTTATTCAGTTCTATGACATTTGTGTTTCGTAGTTTATAAAACCAAATAAATCAATTAATAAATGTCAATCCTTATGTATTTCAGAAGCTATTAATTTATGTTTTTCGTAAAAACATGTCAAGAATAAACTATTATTCTTTTTAAAAAAATGAGTTCTACTTACTAGATTTTGGAGGCTGAGGTCATTCAGTGCTGTTGCCTTCACCTAAAGAATTACTCTTCCAAGAGTAATGTGCTAGAATTGTCCTGATAAAACATCTTCTAATCCATTGATCAAAAGTACTGAGACTCACTGTTAAGTTCTGTATTTTTATTTATTGGAATGCTTAAAGCATTTAAGGGCATATGAATGGCACAGAAATTAGTGGCTGATTTTCTGTTCTGCTATCTAATTGTATGGAATGTAACCATTAATCTTTTCTTTGAATATTGCTTCAACTTATGAATTAATAAAAAGTGAACAAAACAAATAGAGAACTAAAAATCATCTAAAGTCTCTAAACTATTTCCAGTTCTTGACATAATTTTAAATAACAGATCAATGAGTGGTGTAGGGAGAAATTTTAAGGATTTGAAATATATTTTTGGTCCAGTTTCCCCTCTATGTCCTGGTTTGCAAGTATTTTTACCTATGTAGAAGATGGAGACCATGGATACCCACAGCACCCTGGGGAGCAGCACTGTGGCAGAGTTTCCCCCTTGTAGAAATGGCTACTCCCTGCTCCTGACGTCCCAGGTGCAGGGTCCCTCAGGAGTTGTAGCAGCTGCCTCTTAAGCATGGTTTTTTTTGGCTGGATTAAATTTGAATTACCCACGGTATCTAGGTTATGACATTGGTCCTTCTCAAACACTGTTTTGCCCTTCTTCATCATTTAAGTAACAAGTGATACTATCTAGGAAAGGATAAAGCTTAATATGTAAGGAAGTGTTCAAAGGAGATAAAGCCCTGAATCTTTCCAAGTTAATTAAATTATGCTGTGAGGCACTTTTCAAAAACTGAACATAATGAATTGCAGCCGTGTTGGCAAGTACTCATTGAAGTTTTCATTGTTCTCTTGCCTCCAATCTGATCCTGATGTAAAACGTGCTGCCCAATCGTTGGCTCCCCTACCGAGAAAACCAGGAGACCTCCTGTTGCTTCCTTTCCTCTCCACACCCTGGCAACTGGAGACTTCACAGTGGCAGAGAATCTGCTCAGAAAGACGAGACTAAAACAGACTTCTTAGTTCAGACATCGGCAGCAGCAAAGTCATGTTTATAAGATGATTCTGCTTAATTTTATTAGAAGTCCTGAGAATGGATAACTGGGGCCTTCTACTCTCTTGTAATCAGCTTTCTTGCTGCCATGAGTGCACATGCAATGTTTGGAGCAATTCTGATTCCTGCTCTTGCTTTACGGAAGGCAAAACTTCTCCCCAAATGCTGTTTTATCAGCAAAAGCATGAAAAACTTTTGATAATATAGATGTTCTCAAAAGAATTCCCTCTTTGGACCTTGAATGAATGAAGATTCTCGTCCACTTTATCCCTGAAAATTTATCTGGTGAGGGAATTTATATTAAATTTCAAAATTTCAAAATTTCAAAAATGCGTTTTTAGGTAAGTTACATCTAAAGAAACCCAAATGGAAATAACTCAGTTATTCTATGACAATCTGCCTTCAGATTCCTCTTGCTCCCTTTGTAAAGTCTTTAAAGTGACATTCCATATGCAGCCACATAATCACTACTGAGGTTCCTGGAGTTTTTTAATTCTCCCCACCTCCTACATCCCTGATGATGCCTTTAACCTGATGCTGACCTCCAATAGGGATATTGTGCTCTGTTTTATTCTTGTATATGTCAGTCCACTGAAAGCTCCTCCGATCAGATATAAATACTATTCCAAGTTTCTGATTTAACTTTTTAAATAGAAAAGGGATAAAAATTTGAGAGCCACAGGGAGTTCATATACTGATATCTTGTAGGACATGTATTGCTAAGAGGTAAGTGATTTGACTTTCTTCTTTCACTTTCTCTCTTTCTGTAGTAAAAAATTATGCATTGTAGACTATGGAAGGTAGAATCTGGAGTGTATATTTCATGCTGAATACTGTTTACTTGCTTGCGTGCCTTTTTTGTTGTTTTGTTTGTTTGTTTGTTGAGACAGGACCCCCTATGTTGCCCAGGCTGACCTTGAATTCCTACACTCAGTCAATCCTCCTGCCTTAGCATCCTAAGCAGCTGGGAGTGTATGAACACTCTATACCACCTAACTGACCATCCTTTAATTCATTAATAAATTAAATATTTTCTCCTGGGATTTCTGTGGTGTAGTAGGAATATGCTTCACAGAGTGCGGTAATGAGAGCTTTTTTCTCCATTCTGTGGATTGGTAGAGATCATGAAAATCTAATTGCTATTTATTTAGAAAAATTATTTTAAATGTGTTATATAATTATTGCATTTAAAAATATAGAAAATTATATAGCAGAAAACTTAGCAGCCAGAAAAAAAATAATAAATATGTTGTTCTAATCATATTTCTTGCTCTCTCTCTCCCTTCCCCACACCCCTCCTCTTTTTAAAAAGTATTGCACAGATAAAGAAGTCACCCCTATTCTTTCTGCTCTCTTTCCAAAGAAGGAATTGCTGTTAGGAAGATTTCATACAAATAATTCTAAATTTTGTCCTTGCAGATATGTAGTACAAAACAGTGTAGTTTGTATTTTGATAGTCCTCATCAGTGGTGTCATGCAGTGTGACCTTTCTCATATTTTCTTTTTATATACAACTGTATACGTTTAGGATTCATTTATACATGTGGAATCATCTATTTGTTATAAATACCTATGCATTTTATTGTAGGATAAACTATGTTTTCCATTACACTGATGATTGATTATACTTACTTTTAAAATAATGTTACATGTTTGTAAATGTTTTCTTGTTCATATATTTGAATGTTAAATATAGATACTAGGAATTGGAGTGATTGAATTTTACATGTATATATTTTTAACAAGTTTGAGCAAACTATTGTAGTCTCATAAATGGTTATATAAATTGTTCTCTCTTTGTATGTTTTTCTTTCCAATCTGGAAAAGTGTAACAGTTCTATCTTCCTATATTTTTCTCAACAGTCAATGTAAGCAGACTTCAATTTGCTTCTCTATTAGAAATAACATAACAATTTTTTTACTTTAATTTCCTCTGATATTTATGGACAATGTTTTATGTGTTAACACTTTCTATTTCTTCTTTTTGAACTGCTTTTTGTATACCTATCTATTTTTATGTTGATATTTTTCTTATTTCTTCATAGCGCTTCCTTCTCTCACATTAGTTCTAGTATTTCCTTGATTATGTTTTGTATGTTGCTTAATTTTGTCATGAAGAACACATGCCAATTAAAATGTACTGTTTTATTAAAAATTCTCTAGAGATTTCTTCTTATAATTATCAAACAACTTAAATGGTTGTCAATCTATTTAGATATTTTATTTATTATTGAGTTATTTTGGATGATATATATTTTTTCTATGAATTCATTTCTTTTCCTAAGAACTTCAAATTTTATCAGCACTATTTATATGCAATTTCCTCTTAACAATTTTCATTGTTACTTGAGATATGTCTACTTTTCAGTCTTCTATTTCTATTTTTACTAGTTTCTGAATATTGCTTAAGAAATTACAGCAACGATAGTGGCATAAAGCAACACAAATATTGTCTTACAATTCTGGGAGTCACAAAATCAAAATTAGTTTCACTGATGTAAAAATCAAGAAGCCAGCAAGTCTACTTCCTTGTGGTGTTTATAGGGAATCATGTTTTCTTGTCTTTTCAGATTTTAGAGGCTTTCCTTGTTTCTACATCACACCACATTTTCATTCTCACTCTACTGACTGTCTTATGATTAATTTGGTCCTCCTGAATAATCCAAGACAATCATTCTACCCCAAGATCTTTATATTAATCTCATCAGCAGAATTTTTTTTCCCATAAGCCATTCTGTTGAACTGCTCCTCAAATTCACATGATGAAGTTCAAATTTCTCACATTTTCAAATACGAAATTCTTTGGAAATACGGTCATCATGGATATATTTAGTTAACATCATGCTAGAGTAGGCTGGGCTCCAGTCCAGTCCGACTGCACTTATAAAATGAATGTCATATTGAAACAGGACTTAACAATCCCCCTTGGACTTCCCACTGCCTGGCCCTGTAGCTATAACTTCTTGTTCTGGTGCAGATAAGATGGGAAACTACGTCCTGTAAACGGAGAGTATGTCATCTTGGTCTCACAGAATTCATAAGGCTCTGTTTTCTTTCAAGACTAAGTTGTTAATTGCTTTGTCTTGCTTCTGTACCCCACCTCCAATTTCTAAAGACCAACTCCTTCAGCCAAATGTATAAAACTAGAATTTTTCCTTTGTTCTAACATCCAGAACTTTGGATGTGAGTTCAGATGTACATCTGGAATCCTGGAAATAAATCTTCCTTTTTCTCTTTGTTCTCTCTGATCTTTTGGAATCTGTAACAATATAAAAAGACAAAAACACACGCAGAGGGGAGAAATTGAAAGAAGCCACAGGGAGGATGTAATCATCTTTGTCTCTGACTATCAGAGCTGGTAGGGAGGTTGGAGCACATCTTCTCAAATTCTTTTGGAGAGGGAACAAATCTGTGGCAACTTTCATTTAAATGCCTGGCCTCCAGAATAGTGATGCAATAAATTTTTGTTACTGTTACTCAGTCTGTGACCTTTTCTATGACAGCTCTAGGAAACTAATATACTATATAAGGCAACATATTGCCAGATTCTGGTGCTTATGAAACAGATACATTTAGTGGTCATTACTCAGGCTACTACATTGTTTAATAATAACAATTTTTGCTTTATCAAAATTACTAAGTATTTTTTCAAAAATAGTACTTCAGTTCCCATTTTTTTGCATTTCTTTCCTATCTGTTAAACTTTTATAATTAACTGTATTTTTATTGAAGTATAAATGATGCAGTAAACTAAATGTTAAAAAGAATAGAGCTAGAGAAACAAAATCTCCAATATTTGCAATGACACCAATTTATCTCCAATTAAATTATTCTTCTTTACCATCCCTTTTCTGTCATACTTCTGACAACTATCTCCTACTCCATCTATTACTGCTCTTCAGTAAGAGAAACGGCTCGAGGGGTGTTTGGGATGCTGGGATTCCCTGCCCGTCAATACCCAAAAAAGGGTTTCATCTCAGACTGTGGACATTGCCTGGTTCTCTCAAGTACTGTCTTGCTGATTAAGAGCCAACTCACTGAGAAATTATGGAGGTTGGAAGGTCTACAGGTTTTGACCTGTGTAACCTAATCTGTAGAAAATCAGTGTGTTTATGCCACGTAGTTTTCCCAACAGAAACTAGCAAGAGCACCATCTCTTTCTATACATGAGGTCAAATGTAATACATTATTCTTTCCCTTCCTTTCTTATGCTTCTTTCTTTTAGAACATATTATTGGCTAGGCTGAAGCTTCCCTCAAAAATCACCAGTTTACAAGGGAGACAGTAAGCATCCTCACCTTCTTATGCAGTATCTGTGACTAAATATATTATTACTTTGGATATCTAGGGACAATGTCATGAAGATAAAATTACATGCAACTATAAACCATTGCATTCACCATGAGGCTTTATGCTTTTAAAGTCATGAATTGCCCACATGATGGACAATCTACTGTGACAGATTGTTTTCACTCTCACCATTAAAGTGTCTTGTGTGAGGCACATTTACCTCTTGTTCTTCTGCAGTTTTCTTAGCTTTGATTTGAGTGACTTTTACACTATAATAGCACCAGTGGTGGCTGACAGGCAACAACTATGTTAGACAAGTTCCTGGCCCCTACACCATGAAACCCAAATCAGACACCCAACAGCCAGGCCCCTTGTCAAGGCTCAAAGTTTGTGCTCAACTCCTCCTGCAGTTCCTGCCACTGTGTCACTCAGAGCACAGTAGTACACAGCAGAGTCTGCCACTTGCACTGAGGCTTTCTTCAAGTGGAAGGAGCTGCTCTCTTTATCATGTGTGGCTTCAAAGCCTTTGCTGCTTCCCTTCTCCTTGTCCTTCGTGGCTTTCAGGAGGAGCTGTGGACCTTCTCCGGGATACTGGACATACCAGAATAGGTACAGGTACTGTGTGGTTTGATAGGAGCAGTTCACAGTCAGGGAAGTTCTTTCGGAGAGGGTCACTTGGTCTTCGGTCTGGGTCACTGAGTCTCCATTGCTTCCTCCTAAAAAGAAAAAAAAATACAATTTGTGGTAGCTTACTTTGGTCATAAACTGGGATTTTTCTCACAGAAAACTGGCTGAAAATTGCCTCAACGTCATAGTTCAAGAGACTTAAAGCTTTATGTGTCACTTTACTTACCAAACATTAAGAACAGTACAATCGTAATTCCTGGGAAACCGTTAATTTTCAGTCTCTGGAGTCCTTGCATTTGGACCTCTTCGTGTAGGAAAAGTTTACTCTTGCAATGAAAGGATGAATGTGAACTTAGAAGTAAACAGGGAGTGTGCATTAGTTAGAAAGATGCACCCCCTTGTGGGCAAAGAGTAAACTCAGTGAATTACTGGTTTATTCTCCTCTGAGAAGTCAGTGCTCTATCTGAATCTGTGTTTTTTTTTTTTTTCACATACCTGTTAGCCTTCAGAAGGTTATTATTCAAAAAAGTTGGTATTTTCATAAATTTATTTTCCCATGCACATTTTTCTTATTCAGAAATTCCATGTCACATGATTTCTGTTCGTTTATTTATCCATTTTGGCTACTTGATGATTTACTGAAAAACAATTATACAAGGTTTTATTGAACAATCAGTGAATACTTAAATTTAAAAAAAGTATTGCAGTAAAATATACATTGCCATAAATCTCTTTTGCTTTGAATATACACATCCCATTGTCTTTGCCACTTTCTGAAGCAATCTTGGAAGTTCAATTTATTTTGTATCTTTACTGGTGTTATCATGTCTGCCTTGATTCCTGAATCAATAAAAATGTTTACCTTTCATAGTGATTTTGACTTTGGAAAAGAGACAGATGTCACAAGATGCCAGATCCAGTAAATAAGGTACATGAGGTGCACCTTAATGTTTTACTAGCCTGTCTTTTCATTAAATGGCACTTTGCAGTAGTCTTAACTGTACAGTATTTTTATGTTTTTTATCACATCTTACAAAGACAATTATGAAAGAGGACATCCAGAACTGCACTAGAAGGTGGCAGGAATGATAAAGTACTTGTTTTCAAATTGAAGGGAATATTTTGAGCAGGGTTAATGGAACTAAGTCTTTTACTAGGTGATTTTTAAAAAAATTTTAGTTTGTTAGTACATGTGTATTGTACATAATGTTTAAATTCTTCATGGGAAGTTGGTAAATGTATATAACACATCTTAATTCCTTTTTTTCATCTCTTTTCCCTTCCCTCCCTCCCCTTCTACCCATCTCTCATCCTCTTCCTTTTTCTGTGTGTACAGGTTTGCAATACATACAACATTTAAATTCCTTGTACTGAATTGGTACATGTAAATAACGTATTTTAATTCCTTTTTTATCCCTTATCCCTTCCCTCCTTTCCCCCTCCCTCCATCTCTTGATCCCCTCCTCTTTGAGAATGAGATATCTCCCTACTCCCTACTATACATTCTTTAGTTTGCCCTTTATTTTTATTTTGGGTTTCTCATATAAGAGAAACAATGCGATAGTAATCTTACATATTTGATTCATTTCACTTAACATTATGGTCTCAAGGTACAATCATTTATCTACAAATGATTCAAGTTTATCTTTCTTTAATGCAGAGAAGTACTCCATGGTATATAAAAGGCAACACTTCATCTTTCAGTTCATCTGTTGATGGGCATATGGGCCACTTCCAAGATGTAGCTATTATGAATCGTGCTGCTATAAACATGGGTATACATGTATCACTGAAATATGATGCCTTTGACTCTTTCTGAAAAATACCTAGAAAGAGAATAGCTGGGTAAAATGGGATTTCTATTTTTAGTTTCTTGAGGAATCTCTAACTGATTCCCACAGTGGTTGTACTAGTTTACATTCCTACCAACAGTGTTCAAGAGTTCCTTTTCCCCATAGCCTCTCCTGATTTTAAAAGTCTACCTCTTCCACATTGTAAACTATTAGTACCATTTTCATCAATTCTTCACAGCAGTCTGAGTAGCATTCAAATTCTGAACCATCAACACTTTTATCTTTGAACTCACCCCAAAAGGGCACACAAATAGCACAACCTGCTTTGTGTACACAGGAAAATATCAGATTGTGTGTCTATCGTGCTGTGGTCAGCATCTCTCTCCCTTGACTGACAGTCCTTCCCAGGAATTCCCCATAGACAGAGCACACAGCATCTGCTCTGGTCCATAATCCCATTCTCTCGGCAACAGTGGACACTTTAACACAAGCTTTTCTACCAGAAAATAAACCAAATGAGGCTTTTTTCCACAACAAGAACACATGCAAAACATCCCCTGAAAAAGCCGTCAAACAGCTCCAAAACCACTTTTAAACATGTACTTATGTCCCACTTTCTGGTGATTGTGGGTTAGACTTCTGCTAGGTTACTTTGTAGTGATTTCTACTGTGTTCTCACTCCCGGGCTGATCAGTAAATGACAAGAAGGGACAGGAGGAAACTGAAGGGCCGGCAGGATTTTTTTAGTCAAAAAATTGTCCCCAGTAGAAAAGATTTTCTTGTTTTCTATACTGATTGTGAGAAAATGCATGACATCATGAGATGGGAAGTTCACTAACTTTGGTTCAGCAGTGGGTACGCCTATCCCAACTGGGCTTTCCCACGATTTAACATGAACACTAGACGGCAGCAAGGAGACCAGAGAAAAAGTCACAAAATATTTTAGCGGGGCACTAGGACGCAATACTTCTGCCCAGAACTATTTTAGTTTTATACACAAGGAGTGTACTAGAG